>CAAKHB010004923.1:0-12904 GCA_901007665.1 Aeoliscus strigatus
GAGCCGTAGTGGATATAATATTCATCTTTAACAGCATTATGGCCAAGTGTGTATGTTTCTGACTTGTTTGCCAGACGGAGGTCCATTTGTCGCGGATGGTTAATGCAGCAGTAGAAGTGGAAGGATTTTTATGACTTTCAGGAAGTAGAAATCGTGCCATTGCCAGAGCGGGTGACTAACGACGTAAAGCTGCTGCCCTGTTACAAATGCTTGGATTGGAAGCGACAGTCTGTCAGTGAGTCAGGTCGAAGCTGTGAGATTATTCTCCCCCACTTTGTGTGTGGCCGCGCGTGTTGAGAACGTCCGACTTGGTGCTTGCTGATATTTTGTCGTCCTTTCCCCTCCCCTGGCCTTTTTTCTTCCTGTTGTACCACGACGCTCACGCTCCTCGCCTTATGTTTGAACATTTCTGACTTTGAAATAAAGCAGGACTGCTCCGTAGCTGAAGTGTGTGGCAACAGTATCACTCAGGAGGAGTCTTCTCACAGGAAGAAAAGACGCTCGGGTTCACTGCACCACAGAAATGCCAGACTTCTCCATGGAAAAAGGCCGTTGTACATGAACATCACTCTGGTGCCGATTTTATCCAGAGACAATTAACTCAGTCGTCCATTGACCTGCTGAAATGCCCAAAACGGAGTTTGATTTCCCCGTTCCCCTCTGAGATTGTTGTGAAGATGGTGTGTAAACTGAGATAGGAGGCGTGGAGACAATGGGTTGTTGGACACAGCTCACCTATCCATGGCTGCTGAGAGGTTCCTCATCTGTGTTTCTGCTATTGTTCCTCTCTATTGTCCTCCTCACATCCCAGAGAGACTGACATGTTAAAGCCACCACAGTGGAAAATACTTGCACGGAAATAGAAAGATGCGACAAGAGATGTGGAGGAATGCAGATACGATGATTTCCTGTTCTGTCTGTACTGGACAGATCAGGGAGGAATGTGAATGTCCCACAGCACCTGTGTGCTTCGATTTTCAAGTGGTGAACCAGTGAGTCTGACCAACAATCGCCTCCTCATGTTCATCAGAGAGCCTTTGATAAGAATATTGCTTTTGTTTAAAGGGCATGAATGTTCCTCTGCATGTGGAAGTCGTTGCATTTACAAAAGAAGAGAACACAATGTGCCAAAAGCAGAAGGCCATAGATAGATAGTGCAGTTATTATGTGTTCCAGCATTGATGCCTGAAAGCTTTCAGCCCAAAGGTGACTAGAGACCTGGGTATTATGAGTCCTACATGTCTTTGGCTCTTTCTTTTTAATTATCTTCAGCAACTGTTTCCATTGTGGGTTTAAAATATCTAAAAGGAAGTAAATCACACTCTTTTGGTTGGAAAAGTGTCAAAGAAAATGCCAGTGAATATGATGAAAATGAGGTAAACCGGTGGCAGGCTAGAGACTTAGGCCACCATGTTTAGTTTTTTTTCTGGCTATCAATGCTTTTCTTTGTTAACATCAAGCAATAGTGACTGAGAGTAAGTGGATCTTGTTACCACAGTAACAGGAACATTGTCATAATATTCTGCTCACTTCTCCGGCCTTTCGGACGGTTGTAGTTTCTCGGCAAGGACAAGCTGGGAAAGTCGTGTGACGTAAACAGTACAATACACAGTACACAGTTGTCTACAGATGCGTGGCTTATATTTTGGGAGCGGTCAAGCTATGCTGCACGCAATAACGTAGGTAATGCATCAATGCGGACGCGCAAAGTTACACTGAAGCATAAATCATCATTACAATGCAGGTTTCTGACAAAGAGTCACCGGATGAGCATGTTTGCTCGCGAGGGCCCGGAGTCCGTGCGAACAATGTGCACCACGTCATCTAATGGTTGGTTCAGCCCATCCACAGGTACCCGAACAATTTAAGGAGAGGTTACCGGTTTGTGCACTGTAAATGTGTTTAGTTGTGTTCATCCATCAGGCTGCACTCCCTCTGCGATGGAAAACAATACATTTCATACGTGGGTGTGTGCTTTTGAATGAAGAAACAATTCAGAGAGTGATCCATCAGCCAGCTCATACATAAGTAAACTAATAGAGTATACTGGAGCCTGTGGCGTAGCTACAAGCTAACTAATAGAATTCCATTGGAGGTTCAGAAAGAACAGAATTTAGAACGCACGGTGGGAAAACACACTAAATCATGAAATACTCAAACAGACTATTTGGTACTACTCACTAAATGGGAGATATATATATGCTGATCGTTATGTCTGCCATCGATCTCTGGACACGCAAGTGTGCAAACTGTGGAATCTTTGTCTCACCCCTAACCTCTCAAAGATTTTGTTGTCTTTGCAGCCTTGTCTGAATTGATCAAATATAAACTCTGAATGTCCTCCACAGCTCTGAGTCAAATCGTCTGGTTCTCAAAGGTTCTCCTTTACTCCGAGAACTTCTCCTTCGTCTCTCTTAGCTTTCTATTGCTTCTCTATTTAGTTTCTTAAAGCCTGCTGACAAATGCTGCTTTTAATCTTTGCAGACTTTTAATGATTTTAGGCTCGACTGCCTCACAGATGCAATTTGGCGGTGTTTAATTGAGGCGTACAAATAAATGAGAGAGGGAATGTATTAAGTCGCACCTTTTTGTGCTCCAACCAAAGCCATAAATTGGCTTTTGGCCCAGTTCCGTCTCTGGTTCTATTCCCCAGTACACCCCTATAATGTAGGCAGCAAATATTATTCTTGCTGCAGATATTATTCTTTAGCTGAATGTATCAGAAGGGATTTAGTGTCGTGTTTCAGCGTGGATGAAGCTTTTTTTTTTCCTTTCTTGTGCTCTTGGAAGTGGTGTACAACAGCCTCTGTGTTTTTTCTTGGTGCCTCAGAGAGATGAGCCCCTTATTAGTTCTCGTTGTCAGCTGCTCTCTCTGCCACCAGTTTCTCTCTGTTGGAGCAGGGCCTCTGCTCTCAGCCGCAGCCCATTATTGTCTGTGCGAAACTATAAAGTGATTTCTCCGACTTATCACATTATGTGCTGTCCTGAAATAAGCATTATCCAACAGTAGGTCTTTATTCAAGTTACTCTGACATCTTGGCCAGCGGGCTGATTCTCCACCACTCAAGTTGTTTATGAGCTTATAAGTGTGATTAGCGTTTAAACACAAGAGTTTTCCCGAGAACGTAAAGTGCTGCGCGCACACACACATCCACTGGGTGGGATGACCTTTTGGCTGAAACACAAGGTCCATTCTGGTTTCTACAACTTGTGCTGCTCTTTTGATTTGACCACAGAACAAACTTCTGCTCTCTTGTGTGAATCTTTGCTCTTGTTTCACATTTCATATTTACAGTTTTATGTGCCCAGGTTATCTTGTCACAGCTTGCAATTGCAGCTTTTTCCCCATTGAGATGAAATCTCTCTCACCTCTCTCTCTCGTCCTTGTCTTCGACTCCTCTCCCACATGATTCAGGCTACAGTTCCCACAAGCCCTGGGGCCACAGCTGTAGTTCCTCCACGTCTCTCCCTGACCTCCCTATGCTGCACCGGAGAACAGCTGTTCCCTGTACACACACACGTGTGCACGCGCACACGCACCAGACAGACAGCCAAGTGCAGCGCTCAGGGGGAGGCCTGCAGGAGGGGCAGGAGGTTTGCACTTTGGGTTCATCTTCACAGTTTCCACAACACACAGACGCATATGTGGTTAGACAAGAACATGAACTCTTACTGCTTTACACAGATGTATGTGCACACACACACACACACACACACACTTACACTGACACAACTCCCTTTTTGCATACATTTAAAGGAACACCATCACTCAGACACACACACACACAGAGACAGACATAACCCCCTTATAAGGAACAACAACACCATGACCCAAGCAGACACACTCACACACACACACACACACACACACAGTCCCCCAGGCAGCCTCAAACTAAGCCACTGACTGAAAGGCTTACTCCTCGCTTTTGTTCTTCAGGGTGGGGACGAGGGTGACCTCTGACCCCCCCTGCCGTGACCTCACCCAGCTTTGGAGCCTAGGTTCAGTCATATGAGACCAGGTTTGCCCATCAGAGGTGTTTCAGTTGACTACGACGCAGCACTTGTAGCCTCAAGGACTGTTTGTTGTGGCGGCATAATGACACTGCATAGGAATGTAGACAAGACACACACAAGAAGGGCAACGGGTTTTCGGTCGTCCTGCATTAGTGTTACTAATATTGCTATTGGCCATTAATATGCTATGTTTGGAAATATTCTAATTTATAACTTATTTTAGTGACTTTTGTTGTTTTAATTCATTAACAGTAACATGTAGATGTTGCAGTTATGCAACAAGTTCTGTTCCCTCTCCGTTTTCAGTCCACATCAACTCCTGAAGGGATTGTCTTGCTCTGTAGGTGCTAAATGTTCCGCAGCTACTTGTTATTGTTTTATATTCATTGAGTAGGTGGTGTGCAGGGGGCTTTCAGAGATTTTACCCTGAAAGTGTCTGCCTGCTTCAGCCCAGAATGACACTGAGAGCAACGGGAGTGAAAGCTGCAGCCAGACAACTGAATGGGTACCTGAAATGTGTGATAAAGCTTTGTTCCTTTTGAAATTTCTTTGTCGTGACACTTGGAACATTACAGGACGGGGGAAGAAAATCATATAAATCCAGTATTTGTCAAAGGTTTTGGGGATATGTCCGACTGGGCCTGAGTTACAGGCTGGCTGACAGATGGACACGCGTCGCATACGACTAAGTTGAGACAGTGAAATCATGCTCAGCCAAAGAAGTACGTCATTTGACATTTTTAGGCTGGACAGGCATCGTTTCCTACCAGCAGCCCGGTAACAGGTAACCCCAACTCCGTCACCTCGTGCCCTCACGCACACACAAACAAGATGGGTCACAGACGCTGACATGGACCTCATGGCAGCTCACATACAGATAAGCAGACAAATAGGGACGCACACAGGCAGACACCGATAGATGGCATAGCCTCTGCTCGCATGTGGGCTGAGGAGTGTTGTCTGAATTTGAATGTAGACCTCCAGCTGACATCTATCCATGATTAATGAGAGCGTCCAGGTTAAGTTTTGGCACCTTAATGAATACAGTCTGCGAAGTTGAAGAGCCTATCAATATTTGACATGTCTCTTGAATATGTTTGCATAATTGATGCAGGAATCTAAATTGAATCATAATTGCATCATTGTGGACGTTTCGTCCTCTTTCTTTCTCATTATTTTTCTTGTCCTTTGTATCCCACTCCCCGTGATACTTCTCTCACAGCCAAATATGCCCCCTTCACTATCATTTTCAAACGCACACACACACACGGATGCAGACAGACAATCAGTGTGATCTCAGGGTATGACTGACACATGGTACTGATGAACCCACTGGGTAGCGTATCGCTTTGCTTCCCCTTCTGCCTGTGATTGACAGCTGTAGCTTCTCTCTCTCACACACACACACTCATTTACACACCCTGGGAGCAGCGACTGTCTCCGACATCATGCTGCTCCCCAATGACATGTGGCGCTGTCGTACTCCATGTTTGACGCTGATGTCAGACTCATTTGAAAATCAGTGCGCGTACGTGAGAGAGAAAACGCAAAGATGCAGTTTGACTAATAAAAGTTGGACTTACTGATAACAGGTCTGTTTCTATCACTGAGGATAATGTAAAAAAAAAAATACAGCTCATCCTATATACAATCAGAATCCATAAAACTTTTTTTTTTTTAAACTTTTTCCTGTTTATTGTGATCAACTCATGAAACAACTCAAGTTTCGGATGACAGCTCTTATGCTGCAGTGACTGTGGATGAAAGCATCTTTTTATCAGTTAGAAGTGAAAGAAACAAACGTGAACGTGTGCCTGACAACATTGAGACAGTGGGAGAAGACCCTCGTCATATCAGTCTTTTTTTTTTTTTTTAAAAGGAAATGAAGTTCCCGTTGGAGGACAGCTAAAGTCTATTGATCCAAGGGACTTATTTCTGCTTCAGTGAATGCCTGCGAAGCAGCATCTCAAAGGTGAAATCTGGATGGATGACAGTGCACCTCGCCGCCTCACTCTATGTGCCCAGCCATCCATTTCCTGGGATAGTTAGGGTGCTGCTCTGGATGGGTTCGCAGTTTCCTGTGATTGGTGGTGCTGTGCACAGGGACCAGGTGGCTCCCGCACTGGGTTTACACTTTGATTTAGAGGAGTCTTCAGAGGGAATACATTAGAATGTGTTAGCAGACAAGAAATTAGACATGATTAAGTTTCCACTCACCTACTGGCAGAGAGTCACAGCGGTCTTCTGCTGGCAGATGTGACCCCAAAATGGTCGATGGTACTTTGAAAATGCAGTGAGATTAGTGTGGCTGCGCTATGTGCATATAAAGGTGGAGCAAAAAGTGCATGTGTCTGACTGTGGGCAGAAGAGTGTGTGGTATTTAGACTTCTCAAGATCTTGGCGAATGATTTGCCATGAAAGAGCCACCAGCAACCACAGTGTGGAGGGAAGGGACTGAAACAGTCCAGTGTCCTTTCAGATGTGTCTGTGCATGTGTTTGCACTTACATAGCTATATTTGTGAGGGCCAGCATGAGTTTTAGGAAGGACATTTTGGCCAGACCTCACCCTCTGAGACGGTTACAAAGGGCTGTTAGACTTAAAGTGGGGTAAGGGGCTTGTGAATGCATTACGAAAGTCCTCATTGAAATAGCTGCACAATCGTATGCGTCTGCATGAGTCAGATGAAAGGACATCTCAGTGAGGGGTAACGCCAGCCCGCTCTGGGCTCCTCGTTTCTGTGGCTCCGATGACACAATGTGTCAGTGTTTAAAAAGAGGCCGCTGCCGAGCATGTGCTGACATGTCTAAATCTGAGACTGTCTCACACATATGGATGAAGGCGCACACACACATGAACACACTCACTCAGACGCAGCACAGCGTCCTGGGGGCCATCTGGAAACGCCGAGCGAGGCACAGCTGGTATCCAGTGAACAGCCACTCCAGCCCGGAGTCTTCATCTGCAAGATCACACAGTGAGGCGCCGATCACTGATTGAAGTGTTTTTGTATGCTGCCAATGACAACAAATCCACCGAATTAACCCTAAATGCACATGTGCACATGACCTGACTTCTGTCCTTTGAAACACTGCAACTAAAATGTGACCGAACTGTTGGCCGCGGAAGAAAATCCGAAAAGGACGAATTGAGAAAGATTGCAGGATAAAGCTATCCTAGTGAATTAGCATCACGTCAGGAAGACTTCTTGTTATCTGGGTATTTGTAAAATATTCAGGCCTACATGTGTGAGGGGGAGGGAATGAAACAGGGATTTTAGCTGGAGGGAAAGAACAGGCTGCTGACTTAAACTGATTCAGAAGATTGTGCAAGCGCATGAGTGTGTATCTGCAAGTACATGAGTCCCAACTCTGTTCATTTATTTAGGCATATGGGGTCTTCACCGACCAACTGCAGCTGTGAATTCTAACATAAATATGTTGCATCGATACAAACAGCAGAGACATCTTACCAATTCCTGTTTTCTTTTTAATTCGTGCTGCAACATCGAGAGGGACTTTCCCAGAGGCAGATACATCCATTTTATTAATGTCGTAGGTCTTTTGATTCTTATTAGTGGGCGTGAAAGGTGTGTTTTTTGTGTGTGTGTTTCAGAAGGTGATTCAAGGGTTGTTATTGTTCCGTGTCTCTTCTGTATTTACACAGAGTGAAAGACAGCTAGAGAGGAAAAAAGGAATAACAGCGTTGCTACCGTGGACCTATCAGTCAGCGTTCCCCCTCAAGAAATCATTCTTGACGGAGCAGAAAGACCTGTCATATTAAACCAGTGTTCAGATTGTATGCCCAGATAATGTCTGTGTTATTTCGAATCCTAGTCAAGGCCGACTTCCTCCGTCTCACACGGCAGGTGAAGAACTCCCACACGTCGCTTGTGGTCAGATCGCGGGTGACACTCTATCATATGTGTTGACAAGCTTTGTTTTCGGTAACTAAGATCTTTGTTGACTCATCGGTAATCCTCCAAAGCGCTCATCACACTGCGATCACAAAGCAATCCCCACCTCGGATCGCCACGACTCCTTCCATTTATCATACAATAGTCTTCAGTGGCTTTGTCACCCCTGTTTTCTTAGGTGACACTTTTTTTTTTTACTACCTGTTAAACCAGCTATTGTTTCCTTCACATGCAATGTCGCATGTGACAAACGGCCAACCACCCTACGTGGGACGATAAGAGGCATCAGGTTTGGTAGGAAACCGTCATGTTCAAATCAGATCTCAGCATCGTCATGGGTTTGAGCCTGTTTGTTTGCCCGGGCAGACCTCTGGGTCATTCAATGCTAGAATGCTAATTGGAAGTAGCATAAGCTGGTTAATGAGCCTAACTAATGAATTAGATCCAGAGTGTTCCGCAGGCTTTGTGGGAGAAGATGGGGCGAAGTGGACACATCTGGCTGCACTCAGACGCAAACACAAGTAAATATACTTTGACTTTGATACTTGTTGCTAGGGGGGAGTCAGTGCTGGAATCTCTTCTGAGCCAGTTTGGGAGTTACTTCCCTAGAATTGCAGGTTTGTCATGACCTCACCCAACTTTGCAATCAGATCAGTTTAGCCCATCAGAAGTATGTAATATGACGAAGGTGTGAAACGCACACGGCCTGCACATGGCAGCAGGTTAAGCGGGGTTCTGACCTGTTATACCACCTCCATCCTTTGCGTGCAGCTTCATCATGTTTGATTTATTGACAATGAATCAGGTGTGTCAGGGAGGTGTGTGGCACATTGAGCATTCCCACAGGTAGGAGTCAGGTCACAAACCTGAATTGACACCCTGTAAAAGAATCCTATTGAGATATGTGATTGAAAGACGTGGTATCGTTTTGACAAACATGTCCTGATAGTTTCAGTAAACTATAAACGCTCCAGACAATAGTCTGTCCCCGGGGCACGCTGCAGGCGTGTACTGCACCCGTCCATATCAGTGTCAGTTGATTACAATGGAATCTCTGCACTGTCACAGCTGTGGCATACCTCTACCCAATTTGTTGACGTATTAAACTGCGACATTTTCTCAGCGAAGAAGAAGTGGAGCCCTTTACACAGCGGTGGGGTAAGTTAGCCACACAGGAATGTGTTCGTCAGCATCAATAATGAGAAATCTTTTACTTCAGGACACCAACATGATTCCTAATAATACCAAACTGTTACCTGATTAATTTGTCATTATCTTCTCTGGAAGCTATTTTACAATGTACTATTGTATAATTTCATTGTACAACTTGGCACAGCATCAGTCATGGGGTGAAGTCACACAGCAAGTAAAACTGGCACAGTTGTCATAATTGCCACTCCTTCAGGGATGAGCATCCTACCTTTGAATCGGCATTCAGTAGAAGCAATGATTTCCAAACGTGATATGTCGTATTGTTCTGGGACGTGAAAAACTGGTTCGGTTGTGGAATTGGTCTCACGGGGCATGGCACAGGTGTGTGATGTGTGTGGAGCTTCCGCAGTCTTTGGACTGTAATGGAATGTGTATGACGGTGTGGCACAGTGTACTTATCCTTAAGATGCACCAGGTGTAGCCGCAGGGGTTATTCTTTGTGGTGACGCACAGGAATGTAGACAGACGAGTCACACACACGGTAGGTGTTACCGTATGTGTGTGTGTGGGGGGGTCATTATGCATTCCTTAGCACCTAACCCCAGCTTCAGTCACCACAGCCCAAATGTTTCCTCATCATGAACGCTTGGTGAGTCAAGACCACATTTACAAATCTAACCTACATAGCTGTGTTTACACAATACCCAAATGTTTATTTCATTTCATTTATTTTTGTGGACAGTGTTTTCAATCTCTGCATTTTTCATGACTACATTTTTCATCACACATGCTTGGCAGTTAAAAAACAGATTCTGATGATGGTTTCTTAATGTAGCAGGCTACCACGCCATCTTCCGCCTGGACATGGACTGAGAATCGTACTGAACATATTTTTGTATGGTCACACACAAGTGTAGGTTTAAAAAAAAAAAAAACACTGGTGTCAGACTGAAAACAGACCTCATCCTGCATCCTGCCCTCCTCCTGCGATCCCCTGAACCTGATTGATTGAGTGATTGATTTATTTGGAACATACTGCTTAGAAAAAGAACAACCCCCCAAAAAATACAGAGAAACACAATAAATTACATCGGTCAACCCAGTTTTATTTGGAAAAGGAGTAGGAGGAAGTATAAACGTATCTAGTCCTACCCTTTCATTTCCAATATACATTTATACTATCCACATATACATGACACACATAGATTACATATGTACATTTACACACATAGATGAACACCAATCCATATGTTGTACTACTCAATCATACTGCTACTTTTGTTATTACTTCTTTCCAGAACAAACAGATCCCCTCTGCATTCCTGTACCTCTCAAATATCAGCTCTTTATTTTTCTCCCTCTGTCAGGATCCTGTTCCCTGTCTGGAACAATACCAGTCGTAATGAGTTGAGGTGAACAGGATGTGAATCGTTTGGGATTGTTAATAACGAGAGTCGCAGGTTTGAGCTGTCACGTCAAAGTCACGACTTCTGGCATCTGGCGTGTCAGCATCATTTGCTTCTGGTATCGTTTGGCATTAGGTCAAGTGGAAACCATTTGTATCATGTTTGATAAAGAGGAACAAGAACATTGGACACGCATGACTGTGCAGTAGTGTCTGTCTCCGGTTTGTTGTACAGTCTTTACACTGACATTCTCTGCCATCAGATGGCGGCCTGTTTAGTTGGTTGCAACACACATACACATACACACCATTCAGGCAGGCAGCTGGTGTGGAAATATGGGCTAAGATAGCGCATTCGTCTCCACCGACAGGTGACGGAACGTCAATGCGCGGGTGCGCAGCTGTCGCTTGATCGCTGTCTTTGAGTGTGTGCGTGTGTGTGTGTGTGTGTGTGTGACTAATGTGTGATGCGTTGCACACAGAACGTTGTGCATGTAGGTGTGAATTAGGGTGGATTTTATCACAGCCTGTCCCTGCACTTCATTAGCGCTAAAGAAGAAGCAAGGCGTCATCATCAGGAACGTGTGTGGACGTTTTGCCCACAGTCACCGGCACACACACAGAGGCCAGCATCAGTATTCACTGTCACACTACTGTATGGGCAGACGTACAGCCACAGCATCGTCAATAAACAGGAGTGTGTGTGCATGCAGAGACTGTGTGAGTCCTTCAACCTTCACCTCCTATAGACCACAACTAAATGAAAAATGATTTTCTGCCCTACTACTCCATTAACCCGCAACCTAAACAACCCTTAGAGCTCATTATTAAAAGTATTTATGTAAAAAAAAAGGGGTATTAGGTCGATATTTATCCTATATATATGTGTGTGTGTGTGTATGTATATATATGCATCATATATGCATATATATATACATATATATATTATATCTGTATATATATATATATTATATATGTATATTGTGATCAGTATGCTATTTCCGTTTCTCAGTGATAATTGTAAATCAATGATTTGTCGATAAACTTTTTTGGAGTGCTGCTGTCCATGTTCAATTCAAACTATAGCGTTTACAGTATATAGGTCAGAATAGGTCAAAATACCTATTTTTCAAACTTTTCTTCATACTGAAACAGATCATTGCTGTGTGCAGCAGGGTGGTGGCTATGACCTCTTATAGCAGATTATGTGGATGGATTGCACCTTAAATAGAATATATCTATGGCTGAATATTGTTTTTGAAAGAAATCGCAAAGTCTTGATAATTCATCTAGCGCGAACAGTTTTAGCTCGTATTTCTGAGCTGCGTTCATGCATGAGGCAGCAAGCGGCACACGAGACATATGGGAGAGAAAATGATTAAGGATGAAGGACAATGTTCAAAAAAACGTAACAAAAGCAATGTGGCATTTAGTGCAGGTTGATTCGTTGCAGAAGATGGTAAATGATGTGATGGCGTGAACGTCGTAATGTTTCCCTTTGTCCATCTGTTGACAAAAACGTGTTTGACGCACTCGTCCACACAGTGGGACAGCGTGCACACAAACACAGTAAGAGCACACAGGCAGAAGAACAGACACACTTGTTCTGTTTGTCATTTTCTGTCCATCTCTCTCTCTCTCTCTCTCTCTCTCTATCGCTATCTCTCCCTCTCTCTATCTCTCCACCACCCAGCTTTGTGGTGGGAGCAGGTGTCACTCTCAGCTCATTACCCCTGGCAGGGTTGATCACCTTGTTTGGAGAGCAATAAGACACGCCTCACTAGAAAGAGAGAGAGAGGGATGAGGAGGCAGGGATGAGGGAGGAGAAGGGACGGGGGAGAACGCTGCTGTTAGCGATAGAGGGATTGTGAAAGGTGTTTGATGCTAGGGAGTCTGTTGTCTGTGAGTCTGTGAGATAGGGGAAGTGCGGAGAGGGGACTGATTAGTGAGAAATGAAGAAAGGTTAATGGCAAAAAAACAGAATATCTGTCAAGGGAGGGGTTAATAGAATAAAGAGATTTCATATTTTTAAAGATTGTATCTGATCTTCCTTCTTTCTAATTAAGTACTCGGATCTAGACACATTCTCTGGGAAATAGTCGGATGATCATTCAGGTTTTAAACAAACCTCATTAGCCAGAAGTGTTTTGAAAAGAAAATTGAGGCTAATTATTTCTCAAAGCGCCTGTTGTAAATACAGTTTACAGTCCATAATCTGTTTTCGTTTTTTTTTTTTTTTCACTTTTACAAACTGTACTCTCTAGAATAAGGGATGATTATGCTACTAAACTTTTTTCTTTTAAGACTCATGTTATAATACCCCACAATGTTCCTACGTCATGAGCAACAGAGTTTTCACAGAAACCAGAGCTGAAAATCTGCGGCTGTGTGACGTACATTGGTATTCCAGTGCACATA
>CAAKHB010004925.1:3960-17550 GCA_901007665.1 Aeoliscus strigatus
CGCGCGAACTTGTCGGTCACGTGACTGACGGACCGGAGCCGCGACGCAGTAGAAACGCATCTGGTGTAAATGGACGGAGCGCGATGACGGAGCAAAGACGGATCGGAGACGCAACGCAACGCACACGCAGCCGGTGTAAATCCAGGGTTAGGTTTGCCTCACAGAATGGTACTGTTTACAAAGAGGTGGCAATCATGATTCTAATGAAGTGAATAAAACAGAATGCATGACAAAATACAGTCAAAATACAGACCCCCCCCCCCCTTTTTTTGCAAACAAAAAACATTTTGGAAAAATCAACGATACAATGTAAACAACCACTGAACATTAATTGAAGAAACTGTACTTCTTCGAGATAAGTCATGGAAACAAATAAATAGTAAACAAAAAGATGGACTTCTCTTCCAATCTGATGTATTTAAACAAATTAATAGTTACCAAAAAGATGGACTTCCTCCTCCAAGTTGAGGTATTTAAATAAAAATTAAAATTTAATTTAATATGCAACTTGCATTAGTATTGCTCCAGTCACAGTATTCAAGTTTTGAAAATAAAAAGTGCAGCTTTTCTTGCAGGATTAATCTGTAGCATAGAAACAATATTAAAACTTAAACTTAAACTTTTGGACAAGCTCCATCCACACGGCACCTCCGCCATTACAAGTTTTGGGCAAGGAAAACCAGGCGGTCCACAGCATCTGGTTTTTGTGCAGCCCTGTGGCATGTGGCAATGTGGCAATGTTGCCACCAGTGCTGAATACTCGCTCAGATGGAGTACTGGTGCTAGTAGTGCCGAGCAAGCTTTGCAGCTTGGGGAGGAAATTCCCCTGATGACATCTCCACCACTCCAAACGACCTGTGGTCTGCAAGTAGACTCTCAGCTCCATTTTTAGGCTTTCCTCCTCTGAGAGTGTGTCTCCGCTGCAACCCATGCTGCTGGTGGCTCTGCTTTTTGAAAAAGTCTTTTTTCTTTTTTCTTCAGGCAGAGCAACAGGCCCTGCTGCTGCACCAGAGGGTCCTGGGATAGGGTCTTGTTGCTCCGTTAGTTTCTTTACTTCTTCCATTGCTCTGGAAATGATTTGTTCAACCTTCTCTTTCTTGATGTATGTGGTTCTGAATCATGGATCAAAGAAATATGCAATGTCGAGCAGGTCATCTGTGACTGGATCTGAGTACTTCTCATTCAAGTAGGCGAGATTCTGTGTCTTCACCTCCTTGGTCAGAGCACTATTGCTGTCTTCATCAGCAAGAATGTTTGTGTTAAACAGATTAAGTACTGGCTTGACATAGGACACGCTGACGTATTGCTCTCCAGACAAGGCATCTGTGAAGTCCTGGAGTGGGCTCGACACCCAAGAGAGGAAGAGAAAGCAAGATATTCTTGTCATTTCCGTAATAACGAAATTAAAAAAGTGCATCCCCTGCAGATTAAAAAGAGAAGAGACAAAAATAACTATGTTAAAATAGATATAGCTGTAAAAATTAAGAGGATATGATAAAAGAAAAAATCCACACACTTGTTGACAGCCTCCAGGACATCCATATCTAGCCAACTGAGGACCAAGTGCCGTGATCCCTCCATTTTTTCCATTAGTAGGAAAAGGCTGCCACATTTTTTTTGCATATTCCAGCTGCGCAGTTGTATTGTCATCTTTCACACCTTTCTATATAAAAACAACAAAAAAATGTTATTACTTTGCTAATAATAATGTTAAATTAATTTACAAAAATAAAACCACAGAAAGTTAATAAATAAATCTCATATCATGACAAGTCATGCATTGATAATAATAATAATAACAGCAATGGAGATAACAGAAAACTGGGGAGAGGCACACTCATTATATTTATTTTATTATTGATATAATTTGACAACTATCAAATATTATAGTTTGATATTACTTAAATAAATAACTATTGCTTACCCATGGCAAGATGAAGCCTACGACCAAAACACTGGAGTCGTGTCCAATTATTCAGCTCAAAAACCTTGATGATGTTTGCTTCCCTGTCTGTTGTGATGGCCACGAGCCTCTGCTCTGAATGCCCCCAGGAATCAAGTGCCTCTTGCAAGCCTGGTGCAAATAACTCTCCGGTGTGGTCATCAGGAAAGTAGCTTGCTTGCAGACAATGACTACGCAACACCCAGCTGTCACTTATAAAATGAAAAGTCAGGCTTAGGTATGGCTCCATGTGGCGAGCAGACCACAAATTGGTTATTGTGGAGAAGTGGGTAATGGTAGCCACGTCTGCTGCTAGCTTAGCTCCGTGCTTTTGGTACAAGTTTTGGTGCAACAGATTGCTGTTTGGCTGAAGTATTTTCAACTCTGTATCACATATCTGGGATCCAGTGTTTTAATCATCTCCCGAAAGCCGTCTTTCTCAACAGTATTTAGCCGTACCATGTCTTTGGTTAAACGGATAGTGATAACATTGGTAATTTCAATCCACCGTCCAAACAACAGACATGGTTCCTCTTTTTGGTCCAAGTTCTTCTGTATCATGTTCAACTCGTTCTGGAACTTTAGTTTCGGAACTTCCACTGTTTTTTTCCATCTTCACCACTCAACACACATTGTGCACTCAGCACTCACATACAGTACTTCATTGAGAGTAACTGCAAAACAGCCCCCTGTCAAACAATGTCCTGTGGTGCTATGTTCTGCTGGTGGCGTTCCCAGCGTTGTGTATGCTATACACTGGTATTGGGGTATATGAAAAATGTATATCATAAGAAAAATAAACACTGGTATTCAGTATGAACCAGTATACCGCCCAACACTAGGTTTACTATCTGGATTTCCTCACGCTACTATTTCTACTTTTGTTTCTGTATGTTTAGGATTTGTCCATGCATGGAGACAGGTGGTGTCACAGTTGTTTGGTTTATCTGATGCAGCTAGTTCAGTTGTCAGTATTATTGGTATCATGATGACTGCAAAAAAGCAGCACCCCTAGTGTACATCGCATACCACATCCTGTTGTATGAGAGGGATGCCACGATCTGTCACTATGACGTATCTCCTGCTGGTATCTGTGCCTTTTTGCAGTGGCTGAGATGAACCCAAGTTCCTCTTTCTGTAATGCAGCTACAGTGGATAGTAGGATCAGGTGTGAGCCTTCCCCCCCGAGTAGAAGACCATGTCTTTCTGCTCCATGTTACGATAAAAAAGATTCCATTTGCTATCATCTAATTAGAGAGTAGGTTGGATTCACAGCAGAGACAATAGTGAGTAATTTGTCAGATTGCATTGTTAGCATTGTGTATTTTAGTGTAGGTTTACAGTTTGTAGCGTGCTTGTTTTAGTGAGAGTAGATAATTAGTTTGTTAGATTTTCCAAATAGTTGTAGGTGCGTTAGCTTTAGATTGTAGGTTGGTCCAACTTTGTGTGTTTTAGATAGTTGTTTGTGTTCGGGTCAATTGTCTTATTTAGCGAATTGCCTAAATGGTTTGGCAGTGTTCGTATCCCAGCTGTACAGCTATCTCTGGCCTACGCCTTTTTTCGGAACAGGGTTGTTTGTATAAAAATGTTAAATGAATCTCTTAGACCATTAACAACAAAATCCTCAACACCAAATCCAGCCACTACCAATCCAATCAAGTCCATGTCCTCAATCCCAGCTGCCTCAAAGCCGTCATCGGCGGCTACCTCAGCAGCACCAACTAGCTGTTGTAGCGGCTCAAAGTGATCGGGCTCTGCACCATATGGTTCTGGACCAACATCCTGGCTGACAGGCGATACAAAAGGAGAAATACTCCGCCTCAAATGAGGTACAAGACGCAAAGGTGTCTACACTATTATCTGAGTGGCCCCGCATCATAGCTAGGGTCTAAATTGGAGGTATAATGTGTTCACCCCGCCCCCTCCTCATCCATTCGCCTGCTCACCGCCCCCCTCACGCTCTCTCAGCTCTGCCCAGTTTCCAGAATTTTTTTAATCAAGTTGTGACCAGAGTCATGCCCAGAAAGGGGGCGTAAGTGCCTCTTTAAGAGCATTGCAATGTTAAATGAGGTTGCGTAGAATTCTCATGCAGCTGACGTGTCTGCATGGAGATAAGAGTGCTATTTAGGCTGAGATAATAGAGCATGTACTACATGTGGTACCTTCAATGTCAGTAGGTGAAATAATATTAATATTACTTATTAATACTAATCTGAACTTGGTACTGCTAATGCTGCTGCCAGAGTTCTCACTTTTTTTACTCATGTCTGACTGCTGTTCCAAATGACAATATTTGTTCTTCTGTGTCTGTATTGAGGTTAAGTCCTCACAATGTGTATGTGTGTGGGTGCATGACCTATAGGTTGTTCTAGTCACACTGAGCCTCCTCCCAGATTTCCTGGGGTTCCTGGTCCTCCTCTTCATCTCCTTGGCCAGGGCTTGCTGGACCACAACAGGTGCCACAATCCTTCCCCCTCCAGCCTCCCAGACTCATTGGTTATCGGAAAATATTTGGTCATATTTATTTCTGTATTCTTGTTTTTTTTCTATTTGTTTTGGAAAACTCCAGCATAATCTTTCACCAGGCACATACCAGATTTTATCCATCCAATTTGGTGTTTCTTAATGAAACTGGACAGTTCAGTTCTCAGTCAGTAAGACATTTCTCAGTTGCATGACATATGGGCTATCATCCTGGTCATCTGGAATCAGGTATTTGTTTGTTATTTGAAAATTAGTATTTGAATCAAATACCTTTTTAGTCTGTCTTTAGCCTTAACGATGTGTCTCAGAGCTCTGTCAACATGGTCAATTCATAGCTCTCACATAACCTGTTGAACAATGTTCCAAATTCTCCACTATTTTCTTGTGGATGTGGGATATCACTTATAGCATCCTTCACGTCACTGTCTGCCCATGGTCTGTAAACCCTGACCGTTGTGGCTCACCTTTCTCATCTCTGGGATTAGGCATTTCAATTTGTGGGTAAATGTCTGCTTTAGTGGAACTTGGGGACCACATGCAGCGGTAGGCTATACAATCCTGATTCTGTACCAGTGCGGTGATTAGAGGGACTGGTTGGAGTGAGTCTTGAGGGTACGGATCCTCTCTGCATTGTTCTCGAGAGTATAGAACAGGATAAAGACTGTTAGAGAAAAAAAGGAAAACGATAAGCGGAGGGAACTAGATTCGTCTATTTTCTCTTGTTCCTCTCTGTTCTCTCTCTTTTTTTCTCTACTCCTCTCCATCTTACTTCCACTTCTGTCAACCACGTCTTAGCCACTGACAACCCATTCTTATTGGCTATCTTCTGACTGCCTTTTGACATCCTTTTGATGTCTTGTATTAACTTTTTGCATGACTCTGCATCCAATTTCCCATTCAATCAAAAGATATTTCCCCATTTCTTCAAATATTTCACGTTATGCACTCTTTTTTGTAATTTTATAAATTTACTCTTCTTTTCCCTTGAAATTGCTGCCACACTCGTGAAAGAATCTTCCGGGACTGATCTAACCCGTTGAATTTTACATATGATCATTTATATGAGAGGTACCCATTCTCACGCCCTGGATGGTGTACATCTGACAGACATTGTGGAGCCATTTAGTGTCCATTCACCCTGACCACAGGTTTTTTTGCCACGGGCAGTTTGCTTCATTCTGTGGGAGATGCAGACCAGCTCAGCAGAAACCCCGTCTGCCGGATGGTGCACCAAGTCGCCTCTGCACTAATAGACAAGTTCATCGTCTTCCCGAGCCACTTTCCCATACATGTGTTTAAGCAAAGGAAATGTGAACAGTGTCATTTCCACACTTAATTCATGCTGTTTGAGGATCCCCCTCTTTTTTGAAGAGGGAGAGTATATTTTTGCACTTTGCCCCTGATCATTTGTAACACAGCTCTATGAGGATGATTTTATTCAGTCTGTCAATATATTGATATGATTGAACTGTGGTTTCAGCTATCAACTTTAGTGTAGCATATGACACTAAAAAAATATCAGATAAGATCAGATAAATAATAATAATACATGCAATTCATCTAACATGTGGGATTTCGTGAGATTCACAGATCTTGTAGGATAATTGAGGCATTAATGAGCAACTTATGCATTTACAGTCTGTGATGCGTTGCCAGTGGCTTTTGTGTCTACTGGCAGCTGCCACGGTTTTGGCCTTTTTTACAATGACTGACTTCTCCTCCTCATACTTTTCCAGCATTAACCTCTGCGGCCAGCGAGATGCGCTCTGTCTCCCTTTTGTGCACTCATGATTGCAATTGAACTGCTGCCTCAGAACCCGCCTATTATGCATGTGGGTTCATGGTTCTTGATTAGACAAACCTGGGTTGAGTTACCATAATGGTAACCAGCGTTGTGGTACAGATTATCCTGATCGCCATGGTCTTGGTAAATCAAGCCTGGATTAATCGAGTAATCGAGTTTTGTGATCTAGCTCTTTCTGGCTGTTTCACCAAAGAAACACTGCTTTATTGATGCACCACGGTGTATTTACGCACATAGGTTGTGTTGAATGAGTATGAGCCGAAGAATAAAGAAATAGCAACAGGTAAACAAAAAAAAGCGGAGAGTGGAGTTGTGTTATAACCATATTATACCAAATCAGAATCATTATTAAAAATGGGCATAAGAACTGGGTGAACCTGGACAGACATCTTGAATAGATATGACTAAAATACTGGGCTCTGCTTCCAATTTTTTTTCATGTTTTCTGTTCTTGAACAAAAGGAGAAGTTGATAATGGCAATGGGACATAATATTTGCCAGCTGTGATAAATGAAAAATTACTCTTTTGCAAAAAGACCCTCTGACCAATTGTTCTCAGAACAGCTGCATTTTAGAAGATATGACCTAAAACGAGCAACAGACTCAAACCTAGCTCCAGCATTGCCCCAAGGGCAGCACTGCTCTGTCCAAGTGATTCAGACAAACTAACAAAAGGATTAGCCAGCGTTAATTCGCCAAAGAGCTGCATATCAGTTCATCGGATCACCGGATCTCTCCCCCGGGATGACGACGTATACTGACGGGCCATCATGTCTGTATTCCCGGCTGCTACCTGTTCCCAGCCAGCGGTTTCATCTGTGGCTCTTCTTATCTCCGATAACATCAGAACAAATTTCCAAATAGGCGATATTTGGATAAACTGACCACATATTGTGAATCTAAAGTGTTACATTCCTGCAAATCCTGCAAAACTTAATCAAACGACAAATAAACAGACCAGAAAATGCCAGAAGCAAATCAACTAGCCCCTAACGCAGTGGCGGTGTATTGCACCGCGATGAAACAGAGTGACAGAGAAGTTCAAAGGGTTCACGACGGCGTCACGGCAACGGCGTAGGTACACTGTTGATTTGACGCAGTATCATAACTCAGGCTTCACACCCCTCTCTCTCTTTCTCTCTCACACTCACACACACACACACACACACACACACACATTTGTAGACATCACACAAAATGCACTGGTACGGTTGGCATTGCGGGCTGTGCAGATTTTGCGGCAGCAAAAGATATGAATATCTTTAGAAACAGTCCACTTGATGCCCCAGCCATTGGTAACGCACTCTCAACTATATTTGACTCTTAATCTCCTTCACTTATCTTTCCATTGTTTTGCCTCACTTCCTTTCCCTGTATACTTTCTGCCTTTCTGCCTTTCTGTTTGCCCCTCTTTCCCTCTATCCCCAATCTGTCATATTTCTATTCTTAATCTCCTCTGTCCCTCCCAGTATTTTTCGTGAATTGACTCTTATGTTAGCAATACCATCATAAGTAACACACACATCCTAATGAACATGAATATGGGATATGATTTTTCTCCATAAAAGAATCCCCATAACCTAAGATTAACATGATGTGCATGTGCTATATGCATAATCTTCAGTATGTGTTTATGTGAGCGACTGAGAGAGGAAAGAGCTGAAGAGAGAAGAACAGGAGACTGAGAAGAGGAGCAGAAGGTGTGTTTGCATGCCAGTGAGACCTGATTTCACCAGACTTGGCAGGTTCAAGAATCCTGGGAGAGATAAAAATACATTTTCTTCCACTTTCACCCTTTCTCTCATCTCTGTCTTACTCTTCATCATGCACCCTCTAGTCCCGTTAGCTCACAGTTATCAGAGCTGGGCTCTATGAGTCTAATACGCCTGGATTAAGAGTACATACAGAGGCATTTTCATGCTCACCACTAATACATAAAAATGCGATGGGAATAGAACATTTGCTGCTTACTTAATTCCTTTATTGTCAGGGAAAGCAGCATTTTTGACATTCTCCATGCCAGTATGCCGCATGGGTAATTTTGCATGTTTGTGTGGTTGACACTACACACAAGGAAAATTTTGAGGGTCGCTGCAGTCTCTCCATCTGGCTCGAAACAGCTTTTACAATAAATGTTTTTACCATCCAAAAGACACAGAATGATCTGTACTTCATTAATGGACCACAGTTTGTTTTTAGCACATCAGCCATGAAATGGCTGAAATGAGAATGAGACAAGGTATAAACAACTTTAGTTTCCTCCTCAATTCTCCTGCCCTGCCCCGTCCACCGGTTCAATTTCACTACTGCGATATATTCTAGCTGGCTATTTGTATTCACACAAGTCTCATTGACGACCAAGAGCATACTGTGACGTTCAGGCAAGATGAAAAGAATGAAGCCTAGCAGGCTAGTGATAGCTGGCTGTTATCGATATGCCTCTAATTGATAATGGATAGCAGAGCTAATGTTAAATACTGCTTTAAAATGTATTGATTAGTTGAAGTTTGTAGTTATCCTGTAAGATTCATCACTTGACATGGATGGTGCAGACTGATCGCTTGACGCAGTTAACAACAAACCTTGCCGCCTGGCTGCTGTATATTTTTGTGTTGCAGTTTCAATGCGACCTGACTAGATGTCGGTATTCTGGCCAATTTTTACACAGTTCACCTTTCGATAAGTCCTTAAAGGTGCCTACTCAGCACTAGCATGAATTATTGCTCCAGTTGAGAAGTGACCTGTTTATTTACTTGTGTTTTACTTGTGTTTGTTCATTTCTACACCATCTAAGTGATTTGGCAACCCTCCATGAAATTATTTTTGCAAAATGTTTTTGCAATGAAAGTAATTCATTCAATTGTTTATTGATCCATCCCAATGATAAGATCTACATCGACTTACCACTGTGTGTAAATGTGTAGTGTTTTTTGATTCTATGAATAGACAGGTAGTTAATAACAATATAGTTGCTTCATCACGGCTGGGCTTTGGTACACATGTGGTTTTCTGTTTTCTTGCCACGTTTTCTGCTGTGCCAAAAATAATATCCTTAAGGAAAATTGGGGTTGAAACACTGAGGTTAAAGGTATGATTAAATTCATAGTCAATATTGGCATGTCCTGCAGTCTTAGAATTTAAATAGAAGGAGGATGTGGAAACAGTTGAGGAGGAAAAATTGAGAAACTGATAACATGCCAGTAATTAAGTAATTATTTGCCATGATTAATGTCATGCTTAGCTGTTTTTGTATTTCTGTGATTATCATGATTTGATGAATGTTTGTGTTTGATGAATGTTTTGACACTGTTATTTCACATGTCTTGGAAAAGGATGTATGATAGCTGCAATTTGCTGCAAATTGCAAATTCCTGCAAGTGATTATGTGAGAAATGAATTACTTATTATACTATATTAATAATTGATTTAAGTATTGTGTATTCGGTGGTAACTAAGCAGACAAAGCAAAAAACACCTTAATATTTTTATATGTCTTTGCGGTAATATTGGTTTTACAAATAGCAGTAGTAGTCTGCAATACGTGTCACTATTAAGACTAGTAGGGCAGGCTTCTTACAATGATGCAATATCAGACTCTTTCTGTTGTAATCCTAGCAATGGACATGCCAGCTGAATTGACAGCCCTGAACATCACTCCGCAAGGAGCTCTGTTGAGGTGGAATCCACCTTTATCCAGTGTTGACAGCTACGTTCTCACCCTCACACACAACCAGGGTAAGTTATCATGACTGATAAGTCAATGTGCTAGAATAACAATCAAAAAGTAATCTCACGTGTTGATAATGTTTTCTGTGTGATTTATGCATATTGATTTACATAAATATGCACTTAAGAATTGATTTTGAATTATTGAAATCTTTACAATATAATGGTCAGATTTACTTGTTTAACTGCTGTGGACAGAAGAACCAACAGGGATCAATTTTTCTTGTTTCCTTCCCCATTATGCTTTTTTGAACAACGGTGCTAAACACTGCATTTAATGCTTACCATACATCTATGTCTTCACTTTCTGACACCCAATTTCATATATATATATATATATATATATAGAGGTATTCACAAACATTGTCAACCGCTCGCTACAACAGTCTGTGGTTTCCACCTGCCTTAAGTCAGCCGTCATCATCCCCATACCCAGGAAGATTGAACTGCCTCAATGACTATTGCCCACTTGCTCTCATCGCCATTATCACCAAATGTTTGAGATCCGCTATCCCTGCTGACTTGGACCCCAGAGGGGCTGTAGACCCACACGCGCTCCCCAGAGCAAAAGTCCTGTCCTTTACAAGGGGAATCATAAGCCTGCCCAAACACCAAGTCCACAGGAGTGCGGAGCTTATGCCCAAACATGAGGACTGCGGGGGTGCATTTTGTGGATTCCTGAACCGCCGTCCGGTACAGAACCAAAGGTAGGTGCCAGTGCCAGTTTCGTTGCTGGTGGCTGGTCAGGATTGCAAGCTGGGTGGCCAGGGTGCAGTTGAAGCATTCAAGCAATCCATCACTTTGAGGGTGCAATGGTGTAGTCCAGGTCTTCTTGATGCCATGATGATTCTTGATTTTACCTTCGAAGTTCCAACCCTGGTCACTGCAGTTCTTCTGGTGCACCAAAGCGGCAGAACATCTCATTGACATGGTCATCAACGGTGGTGGATCCTTCTGATCAGGAAGTGCATACGCTTCAGGCCACTTGGTGAAATAGTCCATGGCCACCAGGATGTAGCGGTCCCTTGGTCAGTGGTATGAAAGAGGCCAGGGGTGTCTACATCCACACGCTCCACTGGGGCCCCCACCTGGTACTGCTGCAGGGGAGCGTGTGAGTGCTGAGTTGGTCCCTTCTGAACAGTGCAAGAGTCACACTGATGAACATAGAGCTCTACATCCTGACGACAACTCAGCTAGTAGAATCGTGACCAGAGCCAGTGTAGAGCCTTGGCCACTCCAAAATAGCCTGCCCCAACTGAGCCATAGACAAGCTGAATGACCCTGGGGCGTAGCTGGCAGGGAACCAGCAGTTGGAAGACATCCTGGTGGCCCCCAGGGGTCTGCCGACGATGATGGAGGAGGCCATCACGGATGGTGAGGTCCACTGGGCATAGAGGGCCTTGGTCTCAGGATCCAATGGTGACACGGCATTCCATGCTGGATGTTCTCTATCCATTCTTGGACCCCAGAGGGGACAGGGTCTTGGCTCTGAGGAATGCACAGGAATGCACCCTCAGCCCCTCTTTTTCTCTCTCTTCAAACAGGACTGCTCCCCCATCCACCCCACAAACACTATTGTGAAGTTTGCTGATAACACCACTGTTGTGGGACTGATTAAGATCAACGATGAGTCAGCCTACAGGGAGGAGGTCAAACACCTGATGCTTTCAGGTGCTCTCAAAACAACCTACACTTTAACACAAGCCAATGGCAAAGAAATAATTGTGGACTCAGGAAATCCAAGAAGACCGTGCTCCCTGCTTCAGGTTCCTTGGATCCATTTTTTGACTACTGACAAAGGCAGTGCTTTTCTAGTTTGTTCTAATTTTGATGAATATGGCATAGCTCACAGAAGACAAGTATCTCTTTTTTTTTATCTCAGAAGTGGAGAAGCACATAATCATATTTGATCCTCACATCCATTTTATAAGGACATCAGAATAGATAAAGCCTGGGCTGAAATTGCTGCAGTTTCCAATCGAGGAGGAATGTGTGGTGGCGAAAGCAGACGAAAACTGAAGCACAGAAGCAGGAGCTTTTGTTTCTTGATATACACATATATATTATTTACATGCCGTCTCATGACTCTCATGCTACCGCTTTGTGTCGCGGTACTTGTCAGATGTTCTCGTTTGGGGTGTGAATTGTGATTGAGCCTGGAACGGCATCAAGACGCAGTGCAATGCCTTTACATATTTAAAGATTTTCTTGCCCTGCCAAGAAAGTCACTTTAATGATTGTAGATGAAAGTAAAGATGTATGTATGGTATGATAGAATGATAGAAAACATTAAACATTCTGTGCATGTGTTTTCCAGTGACAGCTAATACTTTCCTTGTGGATGGCAACAAGCAGGACTACCAGCTATCCGACCTAAACCCGAGCACCACCTACTCGGTAGCTCTCTACGCTACAAAAGGACCCCTCACCAGCGGCACCGTCATCACCAACATCCAAACACGTGTGTATCCATTTCACTGTGCTTGTTTTATTATAATGGGAGTATTCAGCAACAAACAAGTTGCCTTATGTTCTTTACATGCATATGTGTTGGGCCTTGAGACCTTTTAACACACACCTATACGCTGATTAACTCACTCACACTATGGTAACTTGCAGAAGACACAGAAATGGGATTCTTTATGTTTTCATGTCTTATACAATCCCTAACTTGTGTCGGATGTCACTTCTCTGTGCCAAGTTGTCAGTCACAAATGTTAAAATCATCCATTTTGCTTACTTTCCTCGTCAAATATCCAGTTGTTGTTATTGCTAACATCAATCAATCATTGTTGAAGAAGCATTTATTGTACTTAATCACTAAAGAATATAGCTTAACACCACCAAAACATACACATGACATTTGAAACTTATTACAAGGATCTATACACATCTACTTATCCACCTACAATGGAAGAGATAGATACATTCTTCTCCATGCTACAGTTACCAACCATCTCAGATGACCAAAACAATTAGATGGAGGGCCCCATAATAGCGGATGTTAGAGCCACTATCCAGTCTGTGAAAACAGGGAAGTCACCAGGTGTGACTAGATGGCTTACATGCTGACCATAAGAAGTATATTGATATATTGACCCCATACTGCATTAGGTAATCTCCTGTGTTAACGTGTAGGAAACACCAAGATGCAAGATGCACGATTTGCCATATGCACAGTAAAGAAAGCAGTTTTCCCTGTACAATGAAAATCATACTTTGCCATCCACACTGAATTTCTATAGATAAGATAAAAGAATATTTACAAAATGAGCATAACTTATTTGATTGTGCAAATCTCTGGAATGCAGATGTGACCTGTGCAACTGTGTGAGGTAAGTGGTTGTAGTGCAATGGCTCATGTCTACTCCTGTCAGGTGTTAAGGACTCTGATGGCAGAGGGACAGAAAGAGTTCCTGTATCGGGTTGTTCTGCACTTCAGAGTCTTGTACCTCCATCCTGAGGGGAGGGGAGTGAACAGTCTATGTTGGGGATGCATGGGGTCTCTGAGAATGGACGCAGTCCTCTTGAGGGCTCTGCACTGGTAGATGCACTGCAGAGAGGGCAGAGGAGTCCTGGTGATCTTGGATGCACAGTTGTGAGTGAACAGGGTGTAGAGGTGTGCTGATGTTCG
>CAAKHB010004925.1:17570-33621 GCA_901007665.1 Aeoliscus strigatus
CCCCCCCCCCCCCCCCCAGTAAAGCTGTCCCCCCAGAATAATTTGAGACACAATTCATTGTTGAACAATGCAGTATATATTGAAAGCACAATGTAAGCGGTGCTTATTATAATCACGCATTCATGTGCTATTTACATCTTCAAATACCCCACCCCCCAATTCCTACAAATGGTTGAGTCCACCCCACACTCTTTTGAACTGGTGGAGCTCTCAGCTGCAGCAGCGTGTGGCCTGAGCCTGTAACTCACACCGTGCTTCGCAGGATAAGAGGTGTGACACATTTACATAGGTTCCAGCAACACACATCCCATTTACAAAAAGCGCCAGGTCCAGGCTGTCTGCAACATTTATCCTGCATTGTTCAAAAGCCGACTGATTTATGAGTGCTGTTAAACTAAACTAGAATATCCCTTTTCGAAAAATTTTGATGTGGGTCTGCCCCCGTTGCCGTCCGTCACCAATACACAACCTTTACAAAACACATAAATAACCCAATCACATCCTATACAAAAAATACACAACCCATAAACAACCTTTACATAATCCATAAACAACCATTTCACAACCTATAAACAACCAATATACCACAGGGTGAGAAACAACCCACGGTTGGCATGGCGATGATTCCCTGAACGTGTAGATGTATAGTTTATGGGCGTAGGAGGTAGGAAGGTAAGCCTGAGCTACTAGGCCAATGTTGGTGCGTGTGTCTCTGTCTGTGTGTCCTGTGTGTGTGAAAGACACCAGGTGTCACAGCTGTTTTCTGCTCTTTCTGCCTGCTCGGCTGTGACACGAGCAGTGGCCACTTTCAGGGCTTTTTTTTTTTGTCAGTGATGGAGAAATTCGATTCTAGCGGCGAACACACGACAAGAACAACCTTCTAAAAGTTTTACTTGCACGGGCAGTCACGCAGCCGAGAGACACTAGGACCCTCAGCGAGACTCGCGCTGAGTTTCTGCCTTGCAGATTTATTTAAAGGATTGAGAAATAATAGTAGAATTGGTCAGTGTTGTGTGAGTGTACATGCATGTTCTTCGTTGCATAAGCGATCATGTTACAGGTGGATTGAAAACCAAGATGGGAGAAGTACATTCTGTAATGGTTTGTTCGTACGCAGTGAACTTCTTCCAGGGCATCTTGATCTCAAGTCAAGTTGACCTTGATTAAACCTTGTTATACTATAAGCGTGACATAGTTCAATGTCTAAATGAAAACAATGAGACAATAATGTACAATCTTCTAACAGTCAGCGTCAGAGGAAGCAGACCTACCCGACGGTATATAGTTTATGTATATACGTAATATATAAAGATTGGGAAAAAAAAGTCAGTTTAGGCCACTTCATGTTTTTTTGAAGTAATGGAATCCTGCTGTACGTGCAGCGTAAAAACTAAAAGAAATTGAGCTTTGAAATTTACATGTGTGAAAGGGGACACCGAACAATTAATTAGTGTACAAAAAATTAGTGTATTTTTATGTACCTGGAGCAAAAAATAGCCAGAGACATGAAAAAGTTCATTTTCATCGGCACTCCTCGCCTTTCTTTGAACATCACACAAAAACGGAAGGCGATGTGGGCTCAAGAGTCATGCAGCATTCGTCAGACTAGTAGCAAAGTAAAAATAGTGGACTGAAATAATAATATCGATAATAAGAAACGCACAGGATAATAGAGTTGGCTCTGCTGACAACTAGAAGCTCGTGATAGTCAGACAGAAGAAGGGAGGGAGAGGACAGGACAAGAGCAGTAATAATTATTTTTGTCATTGTAAAAGACTATTTGGACATGTCAGAATCAGATATTACTGACATTTTAGATTTATTTGCAGGAAGGTTCAGCCAGTTATTCAGAGTTAATTTTCTTGATATATGTTTAGTTCACTAGTAGATACTGTATCTACTTTGTTTTTAAAAGTTTTTTTTTTTCATTTCTCAAATGTTGCAGTCTCTGTCAGTTATCACAACTTAAAGAATTTTGCAGTATTGTCACAAGTGTCAGATCCGATTATTACACATGATATTCAATCTGGAGTAAACCAAACCAAAAACAAATCACCATGCTTCCACCAGCGCATCTCCTTCCCGAAGGCGGCAAGACCATGAAGTTGACAGGAGCCAGTTCCAGCTCAAGAACATCAAAACAAAAGCATGCACTGCAAAATAAAAGCACCTTAAACAGCTGCATTTACACCATGTGTGATTACAATTGAACTTGACATTATTAACAGTACCGTATGAGACGTTAGTGCAAACAAACAAATACACTGTTAATAAAGCAAAAAGAAAGAAAGAAAAAACACTCATTGACATGGTGACCATTTACCATGTCTTTCCAAGTAAACTGGCCTAGATGTGCGAGTGCCCTTACTGTCACTGAGTTTTCTGACCTTCTCATCAGCTCCTCGGAAGACTCCAACTACCTTCACCAGCTTCCATTGGTTTCTAGGCATGCCATCATCTTGCAAAAGGACAATGTAATTTACTTTGGCATTTCTCCTGTTTTTGCTCCATTTACTTCTTTCTTTCAGATTCAGCAAATACTCCTTCCGCCACCTGGTCCGGAACTCATTGGACAAAAACTGAACTCTTTTCCATCTCTTCCGAAGATAGAGATCTTCTCTTACAAACTCTCAACGATAGATGATTTCATTGTTAATATATGGTTTGGCGTTAGGGGTTCATGTCCCATTGGATCATTGAGATGTTCCGTGGTCAATGATTGACTATTCACTATAGTCATCACTTCATATAGGAATGTTCTTAACGAAGTGCTGTCTAGTCTTCAACCAAACTGGTCTAGGATGGATGTGAGAACACAGTACGCATCTGTCTTTCCCAGACACCACCCATGTGACTGGAAGCAGGTGGGTTCATGATAAAGCTGGATCCAAGTTCTTTGAAACATTCTTGATCCGTTCCTTTCATCAAATCCTGGAATTTGTTGCATGCACCTACAAAATTTGTACCTTGATCACTTGATCACAGTCAAGACACATGATGTCCTTTTGGTAAGATAGCTGGGTGTCGGTCATGTGGATGGAGTGCCGCTTGTGTCAATCTTCCTCCCACCCTCAGGATACTATGGCTATGCAAGAATGGGTTTAAACTGTGTAGCTTGGTTGACTTCTTCTGCACTTATTTCTTTTGTTTCAGAGACTTGATCTCATGACTGAACACTTCTTCTTGAACTACATGTATTATGAATTGTTCAGCATTCCTCAAACATTGTAGCTTCATTTGACTTAATTTTCACACCCTTCACTTCCTTTGCGAGACATTTCAGTCTTGGTATGGCCTTTACAGCTCTCTGCCAATCTGAAAACGTCTTTAGGCGGTCTGATAGAGACCTCTCCTCTTTTGCTTTGGTTGTGTGTGCCTTTTTGACTTTTTGATGGGTCCTCATCATTGAGCTCTCCTATCTTAGTCTCTTCTCCCTAAGGGAGTTCCCTTTGCCATAGGAAACTGGGCCCTGTGAACCAGTTGGACAGTGAAGCTCTTGTGTGGTGAGCCCGTGAGAAGCATAATCAGCCGGGTTGTCTACTGAAGCATCATAGTACCACTGACTTGGCTTTGTGCTTGACTTGATCTACTGGATATGGTTGGCAACAAATACATGGAACCTCCGTTCATCATTGTTCATGTAACCAAGGACAATCTTGGAATCGGTCCAGAGGTATTCCTGTAGATCATCTAATTCCATCTCTTTCTTCAACAAATCACTTGTTCTTGTGGCCACCACTGCAGCTGACAGCTCGAGCCTTTGTATAGTTGTTATCTTCGTCCGTGTAACTCGTACCTTCCCCATAGCAAGAGCACAATGGACTTCCCCAGGATTAAACATAGATCTGGAAAAAGGACGAAGTTTGTTGTTAATGCTTGCTAATCCATCATCAACATAAAAGTTGCGCTGAATAAACCGTACTGTAGCTTCGCTAAACTCACATGCTCCTTCTGCAGCCAGATGCTTGAGCCCGAAGTTTGCACATCCTGGTGATGATGTGGCACCGACCAGGTGAACCTTCATGCGGAACACTGATGGAGAAGCTTTCATACTGCCTCCTTCCCAACACAGAAATCGGAGGTAGCAGCAACAGGAAACTGATGGAACATACGTTCCACATCACACATAATGGCAATTTGTTGTCTTTTCGGAAGTGACACAAAACCACTACAAGGGTATTTACATCTACTCACTGGACCAGGGTCTGGTCCAGTGAGTAGATGTTTGTTCAGTGATGTATTCTGTACTTCTGTACTGAGCAATCAAACACAACACGGATCTTTCCTGTTTTTTGGGGTTGGTAAACCCCATCATACATTCTTATTGTTTATCTCAGATTCTGGAACATTTTCAGCATCACCTCTTGATATAATGTCCTCTATAAAGCCTACATAGTCATTGTGATATTGCCCATCCCTTTTCAGTCTCTTTTCCAGGCATTTGAGGCGATGTTCTGCACAGGCTTTGTTGTTCGGCAAACCTGGTCTCTCTTCCTTGAATGGCAATGGCATTTCATAGTGTCCATTTGCCTTTTGCTTGATGCCTCCTTTCAGCTTAGTCAATAACTTGATATGCTTTTGTGACATTGAAAGTTCTTCAATGGGTCTCTCAGTGAAATCTTACTCAAAGACTTCGAGTATATCTGCTGGAGTGATCATTTCTTTCATTTCTTCTTTCCTGGGTTCTACAAACAAGTGTGACCTCAGAGGGAAGCTTGGTCGCTGGTAGAACTTCTTTTATGATGATACAGTGATTCACACCAATTACATCTTCATGGCCACAGTCAATGTCAGCGTTGCTGCTACCAATGATGCCCCAACCCAATGCAGACCTTTGTGCATATGGCTGGTCTTCATCGCCCATGATGACTCTTTCTTGATGTGCAGTGTCTCAGCTGAATCCTCTCAGATGAAAATTGTGTCGCTCTGAGCATCAAGGAGAGCATACACAAGAACCTCCTTGTCTGTTTCCTTAGTTGTTGAGACAAAGACTGGAATAATTGATGAGGTATGGCTGCTTCTCGGTTCAAGGTAGCTTACTGTATTTCTGTTGATTTAGTCTCTTGGACTTTGTCTTCTTTGCTTTCATTTGACCTTTCTTGTTTGTTTTTCATTCTTTGTTCTTGATCTTTCTTTTCACGCTCTTGATGTAAGCATGTCGGGTGATGTTTTCCACAGGAATCACACACACTCCTAGATGTACAAGCTTTGTAGTTATGGCCAATCTTAAGACAGCCAAAACATTTTTCCAGGTGTACATATTTGATCCTTTCTTCAATTGGTTTTTCCATTATCATGCGACATCTATGGAGAGTATGGCCTTTTCTCTTACAAAAGGTGCATGCGATGCTTATTTTCTCACTTGTATTTGTGTCCTAGTATGGAAACTGTGATTTCGTTGATGGGTGGGCTAGATTTTTCTTGGTCACTTGGTCTAGTAGTGTGTAATGATGTGATGGCATTGCACGCGATCCGAGCCTCCACGTTGAGAAATCTGACGAAGTATCTAAAGTCAGGAAATATTTTGTATTCATCTTTTTACAATGTGACTGCTCTATTCCAGCGTGCACTCAACCAGTCTGGCAGTTTGACAGCAATTCTTCGATTTTCCACACAGTCATTGAGAGCTTGTAGACCTTGAACATATGACATAGCTGATTCAACACTGTTCAGAAAGTCTACAACCTCACCAAGATTTTCGCTGTCTTTGGGGCCGATTTTATGCCATGTATGTATCTTGTCATGGTATGGATATACTGTAGGCCTGTGTGTCACCTGATCTGAAGGCGGTATTGCAGACCTTCAACAGGAGCCGCACCTCTGTTCATCCATGGCTTCTGATTGGTGACCATGATACGTGGTGATCTGTTTCCATGTTGTAACACTGTTGATGGTGGTGTTTATATGGCCTCAGGTGGCCTGAGAAGGAAACATACTCCAGTCGGAGTAATGGAACTTGTCCTGGGGTACAGAGCCTGTCCCTGCTGGCCACACTTTGATGGTTGTCACTGATTGTTTAGTACTCTCCACTCATCCGACGTGAGAAACCAAGAAAGATGTACTGACTGTGCCAAGTGGGGGAGGGGGAATCCCTGCAATGTTCGTGTAAACATGGTCCAAGGTTTAGTTGACCTCTTGTGTTGCAGGAAACATGCTGGTGGAATTTAGGGAGCACTGCCTTTAAGTTTGTGTGGTTAAAGTCACTAACAACTAAGAATGCAACCTCCAGGTGCGCAGTTGGTTGTTTGCTGATGGCTGTGTAAAGTTCCTTCATAGGAACCCTGGCATCGGCGTCCGGGGGAGGCAGTTACAATAGTGGAGGTAAACTCCCGTGGCTTATGCAATGTTGCTGGGTAACCCACGGCCCCCTCTCTCCTATTAAAGCTGACGCTTTTGGTCTGTGAAACTCGCTGACTGTTATCGGCAGTAACCTCAGACTCTCCCATACGCAAAACTAAAGTTACCTCAAATCCAAAGTTTTACATACATGTCATACACTTTGTTGCATTCAGTAGTAGGTGTTATCATTTTGTCTTCTGGTTTTGTAGAAGCTCAGCCTCCTTGATGTTGCGGAGCACCTTCTTCTTCCCCTTCCAGGTGATGAGAAACTTCATGGGATAAACCAACTTCGGGATTGCGCCAAGATCTTCGAGATTCTACTTTTAGAGGAAGAAGCTCCTTTCTCTTTCCCATTACTTCTTGGCTTACATCCTCGAAGAATGGCAGCTTGCAATCCTCTGGATACCACGCTTCTCTCTTGCCTTGACTTCTTTCCACTTCTCCATGGTTTGTATAGAAGATTTCAGCGATTCCACCGTACCTTTAAGTGATGCGATATCCTCCCTTATGTCCTCTTTCATCTTCTGAAATTCTTCAAGTAGAATTCACTTGTATTCCTTGTATTTCACCTTCTGGCTCAGCTCCACGTTGACAGTTGAGCGGCCATTAGGGTTTTGCAAAGCCTTTAGGTCCCATTTTTCATGTGTCAGGAAGCTTTAAAAATGAATTGTTTACTTTCTCTGTTTCCCTAATGTTATTTGAGCTTAGGATCCTCAGATTATAACTATAGGTAAAGTGTATTATATTTATACCCAATTACGCGCTTTGCATATCAGAAGTTCTCTCAGTGTGCTGCCATCTTTTGCCGGTGGTTCCACGTGACTCCTATTACACTGTGTTCCAAATTATTATGCAAATTGTCATAAAGATATATTTTTTGGTTTTATTAAATTAATGGATGGTATTGTGTCTCAGGGCTCTTTGGATCACTGAAAACTATCTCAGACACCTGTGATAATTCGTTTGCCAGGTGAGCCCAATTAAAGGAAAAACTACTTCAGAAGGATGTTCCACATTTTTAAGCAGACCAACATTTTCAAGCAACATGGGAAACAAAAAGGATCTCTCTGCTGCTGAAAAGCGTGAAATAGTTGAATACCTTGGACAAGGTATGAAAACATTAGAAATTTCACGAAAACTTAAGCGTGATCACCGTACTGTTAAGAGATTTCCGTGCAGATAAATGCACAATGAGGAAGGTTTCTGCCAGACAAATACATCAGATTAAAAGAGCAGCTGCTAAAATGCCATTACAAATCAGCAAACAGATATTTGAAGCTGCTGGTGCCTCTGGAGTAGACATCAAGGTGTAGGATTCTCCAGAGGCTTGCAGTTATGCATAAACCTTCTATTCGGCCACCCCTAAACAATGCGCCCAAGCAGAAACGGTGGCAGTGGGCCCAGAAATACATGAAGACTAATTTTCAAACAGTCTTGTTCACTGATGAGTGCCGTGCAACACTGGATGGTCCAGACGGATAGAGTAGAGGATGGTTGGTGGATGGCCACCCTGTCCCAACAAGGTTGCAAAGTCAGCAAGGAGGTGGCAGAGTCATGTTTTGGGCCGGAATCATGGGGAAAGAGCTGGTTGGCCCATTTAGGGTCCCTGAAGGTGTGAAAATGACCTCTGAAAAGTATGTGGAGTTTCTGACCGACCACTTTCTTCCATGGTTTCTTCCAAACTATTATGAACAAAAAATAAATGAGCACAAACTATGAGACAATACTTAAAAAGAACACAAGAAAATTGGACAGTGTCAGTGTCAGGTGCAGTGTCTTTTTCGTACAAGTACAGATACAGAACAGTTGTTGGCGACTTCACTGCAATTTCAAGCAGTGGTCGACAGTTCTTTTTAATATTACCTGTGTTATTGAGGATGATCCAAAACCCAGTGGAATTATCAGCATGCATGTGTTCAATCCAGATTATTCTGATGAACTCTGTTGGATAGAAAGCAAAGTCATCAGTTTTTGCTACATGCAATTTGTACAACATGAAACATATTCAGTAGTGACTGAAACTGAAAAAAACATGAAGAGAAACAGGATTCAGTCCCCTAGTGAAAAATTACCTTCACATGCATGGCTGACATGAAGGCTCCAGGCAATGGTCATCAAGCCTCTGGTCTTCTCACCGACCGCTGGCGTCTGGTCATCTACTGCAAAAGAAAGTGGACAAACAGTATTATTTTCTGGTGTGAATCAATGAAAGTAGAAGGCAACAAAAATACATTGTTGTTATCAGTGATGAGTTGCAGTCCTTTACTGGTCTCTGGTGAGTGATACTGTCACAGAATCTGAAACACATTTCCTTATGGTGCAGGAAGGCAGGAGATGACCTCATCACCACATCTCTGGAGCTCTGTTGAAAGAAAAAAAAAGCAATCAGGCAAAAAATCACCCACCAATGTGGTGAACAGACCCTTACCTTTTTCATGGAGTTCCATTTAGAAATGTCAAATCCGGCGTGAAACTGTTTGCCTCTCTCTGGCAGTTGTTTGTCAGGCAACATGAGTGCACAAAAAGTGAAGGTGTGGATGTCTCCCTAGTTCTATGTAATCTACAAATCAGAGCCGGAGGAAAGAGTATAGGACAGAATGGAAAGGACAAAGATATTAACAAACAAGCACGAGGACAACTAAAACAATATGTACAACTAAAACAACAATATCAGCACAAAGCCAGGAGCAAGGGACAGAGTATACAAACATAAGACGTGGACAAACAATCCCCACAGCTGACAAAAGAAATATAAAAGGAAGAAAAACAAAACACAACCGGCCAAACTGACCAGCTGCTCAGCCTATCCAGGTGAGACACCACCAGCACTCTGGGCCCCTGCAGTAATTTAAGGTCCGTGATCAAACAAACAACAGTCAAAGTCGTAGCAAGACATCACAGCTTCATAATACAGTACACCGGACAGTGGTAACAGTAGTATGTCTGCAGCACACCACACTGGAGGCACACGTCTGGCTGAGAGACGTAGATGTGATCCAGCAGTGTCTGCTTGTCGGTGGTCAGAGCTGTGATGACCTGCATGTAGCCTTTGGACTGAAAGACTTCTCGAACAGCCTTTCTCCCTTGGCAGAGAAGGTCCTCGTTCATGTCTCCACAAATGATGACTGGCTGGATTTTCAGTGAGTCCAAACTGTCCAAGAGGTTAGGGAGAAATTTATCCAGACCGTAGCTCGGAGGTCTGTAAACCGTCGCAATCAGAGCTGTGACCGGTCGGTCACATTCTGAAAAGGCATCAGAGCCTCTGCTCGAACATGACCTGATTGCTGCTTCAATTCAGTCAGGCAGATCGTTTTTCTGACCTTTGAAGCAGCCGGCGGATGTCAATTGGAGAAGTCAAGCGCATCGATGTGGAGCACGTCAGGCAGACAGTCTTTGATGTTCTTGACCGCCTGGCCCAACAAAGCACAATCTCCGGCGCTGAGCATGTCTATCTTCTGCTTGAGAAGTTGAGCAAAGACGAGATTGTCTTTTTCGTGCATGATCTGCGTCAGCTCAACCATTTGAAAGTAGTCCTTCCAGAAGTCTAGCACACTGTCCTCATAAACACAGAGAGGCTTCCTCCTGTTGAGGGGTGGCAGTCTCCAGAAGTCGCCAGAACAGACATCCCTGGTGGTCCCTGAATGGTTTCTTGTTTCCTTTGACCTTCTGAAATCTCCAGGCGGACATAGGAAAATAGATCTTTGGAAACCATCGAAATCTCATCGATGATGAGAATTTCTGCACCGGACAGCGATACTCGCAGTTCATCCAGTGCATTTACAAGGCCGCGGTAAGGTGCCTTCAAACTCCTGGGCAGCCTAAAGAGCACATGTAAAGTCTTGCCGGAGATGTTAAATGCCGCGGTGCCTGTGAAAGCTATTAATAAAACGGCGGGCATGGACATGTCTGCGAAATCGCGGAATGCCTTGAGTTGTCTCAATATCTTGGTGGCTCCAGACATGCCTTAGGCAGCATTCAAGCACAGCGTTAAAATACAGATGCCTGGGTTTCATTGAAACCTCTATACATCTTCCGGACAATGTCTTCGCTCAACTTAGGCACCTGGATCACCGGTGCTGCCGGGTCATCAGGGATGACCTGGAAGTCGGGGACATCGTCCTCCACCTCGTCGTTGCCGCTGTCCAGAGCGAGTCGTTCCCCCAAGCACTCCAAGTGATCCACCTCCACCTCTGGAGCGTAGAAGTTCCAGGCGTTAATGATGGGGCCCACCTCCCCCATCAGTTCCTTGGCCTGTGCAATCGCTTGACTTAGGCCTTCAAACTTTCTCAGTACTGGAAATATCTCTCTTTGAACAGTATTACAAACGTGTTCAAGTGCTGGTTTGAGGTCATCCGTCGAGCGATGAGGAACGTACAAAACCAACATTCGCCTATATAACTTCTTTGGCTGCTTCTCTTTACAGAAGGTGGGAGATCGAATTATGGCAGGCTTTGAGACAGTTCTCCTCTGGATGTGACCTCTGCCGTGTGGGAGTGCGATGACCTTTTTCCCTTTCACGGCTTGTCCATAAACAGCCCAGGACTTGGAGGCAAACTCAGCCAAAGGCATGTGCTCCAAGTCGTCTGGTCTGACAGCGTACCGTTCCCGTAACCCTGTCACCCAAATGGCCTAAAAATGACGTTCCGGGAGCACTTCTTCAGTGGCAAGCTGCACGTCCATGCCACAGACTCCTGAGTGCTGACCTCCCTACGTTGTACGTACGCGTGCATGATCTTTTTTCATCTCATCCCTCTCATTGATGTTGGATCTGCGCACGTTTTGGATGACCTGTTTGATGTAGTCCGTCCGTTCCTTTTCAGGCTTGGCTACATAGGACATCAAATAATGCAGGCAAATTCATTGAGAACAAATTGAATGTCCATGTTGCCGTTCCACGCCCTCAGTAGGTCTCGATTGTAACCATCGACCCAGCAATCCTTAGGATCGCACTTGTAGATGATAACGTTGCCAATGGTCAGGTTTGTCACAAGCTGCCAGTATTCGTCCAAGGACAAACCACATTTGTCCAGCAAATGGGACAAGCTCTCAAAAGACACGTTGGGGTCACTGATCAAATCCCTCAGTGTCTCGAGCTTGGCTTTGGCATCTTTTTGTTGCTTGCGAAGAACCTCTAGATGGTCTAAGAATTTGCCTGCTTTTGCACTTTTCCTTGGCTTCTTTTGGGCGCCACCTTCATCGTCCACCTCCCCTTCCTCATCTTCCAGTGAAAAACATGGTCGGGTGATGACAGTTTTGTCCATCGGAAGCTTCGGAAATCAAAACCTGCACTGAACATTACCTTTCCTGCACGACTTGGAATGATTCCTGCTGTGCACCTGAACCTCACTGACGATTTTGTGGAGCTCAGGGTCTTCATCGGCGTCAGGCATTTGACAACAGATGTATGTCGATGAAGGCTATGAGATCCTCGTCTTTGGACTCCTCGAACTTGGGCGCGGCCTTGATCCAGACGAGAAGGTGGATGTGCAGGCTTCCTCTTGTCTGAAATTCTACACGGTAGAAATAGTCCTCCACTTGGCCAATGGGTTGTGCGGGTGACAATATGAGGTCAGACATTAAAGCGTCAACTCTTTTTGAAAACATATGCATAACTGTGACAGGATTGATGCTTAAAGTGTCACACTTAACGTTCCAGTCCGATTGTGAAAAGTCCACAGTTTCTCCCTGTTGAGCTTTAACTACCTCTATGACCTCTGGCCATCTCATTTCTGCTGCAGAGAAAGTCAGAAAAAAAGTGGGCACGCCTAATTGTCTGACCATAACCGTGAGATCTTTGAGATTTTTTTCCCAATAAGCCGAAGAGCCTCTAAGAGGTCGCATGAAACGAGTCGCGTCTTTATTAGTAATGAGTGTCATGACCTCTTGTCTTGCAGCAGCCTGTCGGTAATTATACGACCGTCTTTCGTAACGGTCGTTCCTTTGCGCAGCTGAATCGTCATACTGTTTTCAGCAATATGTGTGTCAGTAACAATCTGCGCAAAGAAAAGATAGCCCTGATCGCTAGCGAAGCTCGCATCGACGCTAAACAAGCAAACATTAAAATACATTGATGGCAACAGTTTAACTGACCTAAGCTCATCGAATGTGTTGCACCCTGTGGGGAATTGAACAGGGAAAGCCATGGCTTCTAATCTGGGGACGGTGAAGAAGCTAACGGGTTTGTTACCTTGCGCTGGCGCGAAGCTAAATATACCTTCACTGTATGAGAGGACTTCTTGAGCTATGTTGGGTGGCTGCAAGTGCCCAATGTCAGCCCTGGTCTAAGGTCCTCTTTATCTTTCTCAGGGCTTTTGGCATCTCCAGCCTGTTGTCCATCGTCTACGTTGTCCAAATTGTCCGGCTTGTCAGCAAAGCTAAACGTAGCATTTTTGTCGATGACTATATCTGAATATTTTGAGTATGTCTTTTAGTATGTCATGTCTTTTAATGTAGCTAAGGCCCAAGTACACGCTGCATATCAACAGTGTAAAAATGCTGATAGCCTTTGTACGTGATCTTACGTTTGAGTTTAACGCTCAAGAGCTGAGCGTCATTGCTGCGCCTGGGAAGGGCATTTACTGTTGCTTGGACCTCAGAGGGGACACAAACAACAGTGCCGCGGACACAATTTTTGCTGTCCTTTGGGCAAGGACACAATTTTAGCAAAAGGGATAATTTTGGCAATGAGCTGTTGCTCGAGAACATTCAACTCAAACAGCTCTAGTGGTATGGGGGCAAGTTCTAACTCATTTGCAGCAGCAATGGGTGGCATTCGTCCTCTCCGCAGGTAGTTGTTACAGGTGTGGCAAAGCCACTCTTGATGCCTTTCGACCGGCACTGAACAAATGGGGGAGCACTCCACATCGCAAGAGTGTACAAATTGCCCTTTCAGACAAGCCGCAACATTATCCAGGTCAAATTTTTTCTGGTGGCATGGAATGACCTGGTTTGGAAAGAGTATCCTGTGGCATATGGCACAAACATAGGTGGGTCCGCGTTGAATTTTCGCACGGAACATGCCAAGGGCAGCATGCATCACATCACTGAGTGCAGGCCGAACAGATTTTTGGAGGGGGGCTGGCAGCAGGTTACTGTATTTACTTGTTATTCTTCTGGTCTGCATCATTTTATGTCAAATTTGAAATAGTACATTTGAAGCCAGCTTGTCCCTTCTGTATTTGCTGCAGCGCTGAATGTGCTGTAGTTGGAACACAGGATCAGTCCAATATTTGAATGTGTTCAATTTGATGTGTTTTTGTCTGTACCCCTCGTCTCTGTCATACTTAGTAGTCATGTATGTCCTCTGTCTGAGTCTGTAGTCCTGGTCAGCCGAGTATCTGGAGGTGATGTATGTCCTCTGTCTTTGTCTGTAGAGTGGGCTAGTCGAATACTCAAACGACACATTTGTCCTTTGTCTTAGTCTGTACTCCTTGTCACGCACATACCTATGACTGTGTTTTGTTTTTTGTGTTTCTCTATAATCAGTGGTTCTAAACCTGATGAGTGTTTGTTCTTTGTTGTTGCAGGGGTATTCCAGTTGAATTTCAGAAGAGCTATTACATTCCTTTGATTTGCGCAAAAAAATTGCATCGCCGCTGTCGACTAAGTTTTAAGAAGTCTTTTGGTTGAGTTTGGGTCTTCAATCTCCCTGTCCATCTGTCCCATGTTTCCAGTTAACATTTTAGGTGGTGGGGCAAATTTTGGTATGACAGGAAGTTCCACATCAGGGCAATTTGGAGGACATCCAAATAAGACACAGGCACAAACTCATAAGTTGCGGCACGTCCACGGTCAGCAAAGAGCTTGTGGAGGTATTCGATCAAGTCTCTAAGCTGTGCAAAAGTTCTGCATAATTCCAGGGTCACCATACTGGGGCAAACCGCCGGCATTTCTAGAATGCGAATCAGAAATGCCAATTCGACCTGATCTATCGCGGAACAGCGCAAAACTCTCCGGGGTGATCGTAATAATGGCATGGCTGACCTCTGCAGAAAGCAAATTGACTTTTTCTGCCAGAGTCAGCCAGCCTTCTGGACTGTCGGCCTGTGCACGTACAAATCCAACTGTAACTGGGGGCACATTGTAGGTATGCGTGTCAGTCATTGCCACTGGGGGCAGTTCCTCTATCGTCAGGTGGTCACTACGGAATGTCCCCTCTATCTGTAGCTGTCTCTTGACCCCGGTGTAGACTATGTCACATTGTTGTAGCACTCTGTCAAGAGTGTCGCTGGTGATGTCCACGTCCTGTTGATGGAAGGTCAGAAAGGTGAGAGCCATGCAGGTGCACTGATGGTTCCTAGAGAACGCAAAGTAGCGGGCGTCATTCTGACTGTGAGATGCTCTCACAGACAAAACACACGGTTCTCTGTGGCTCGTCATGTTCAATGTAGGCATCCTTTTAAAAAGTGAAATACAAGATTTGGTGAATAGGCCTGTATCTATACACAAAACATGTATATCCACACACCCTCTTTGTTTTTTAATGATAGTCAATAGCCTACCTTTGCAGTGGAATAGCTGGAGGGTGCATCCTCTATTGCAAAACTTTGGAGCATTCTGGAAATCTGTAAATATGTAAAAAGATGTGAAATTTTGCTAATGTGCACAGAGTTTTTTCGTCATTCCATTGCTGTAAACAGATGAAGACAAAATAGGCAGTACTTGAACTATACCTTCTTGGGAGGAGAGCGTGTTGGAGACAACATGCTGGCCATGATCCAGGCTGCGCGGGCTCCTTTTGGTTTTTCAGGAGTCTGAGAAGACATAACGTGAAAGAGAAGCAAGGGTTCAATGTAAAAGGACTCAACATTGTAATTTCTTTCAAGCAATGCTTCAGCTTTACAAGTATGTGCTCGAGTTAAATACTGCATATCACTATATATTTTGACCAGTTCATGAATTTGAAGCCGACTCAGTTCTGTGTTAAAGGTACCTTCTGTTCAGTGGAAGTCATAGGCATAAGTCTGAAAAGACAAGATGTTGTCAATGCAAATAAGTTATATCCTGTCTGAGGATAAACTGAAAAGCTAATGTGCATTCTCAGATGTGCTGTGGCTACAACAAGAAGATATTATCAAACATGGTTCAAAGATACCTTCTTTACAAGAGAAGATGCTGGGATGGGTCCACTTTCCATGGCCTGGTCCGGTGTGAGCACAGTCTGTGAATATGAGATCAGAAAGTCATACAAAGAAATAACTGCTCTTATCAAGATGAAAAGAAGGTGCTGTACAGATGAAGGTGTAAGTATTCGTAAATTTAGTAAGCTGCAATCTGGCTGCTGAATGAAGAACTCAATTAAAATGTACCTTCTTCTGACGAACGCTGCATGACTAGTAGCGAACCAAAAAAGTGGACCGGAATAATAAGAAGTATAAACGCACAGGATAATAAGTTTGGCTCTGCTTTGTTCACACAAACCACCCAAAGGAAAAAAAAAAGATATTTACAAAGTTGACAGTTTCTGTCAGAGCAGTGTATTTTTGTTTGAGTTTTTTGTTAAGTAAATATAAATATTATTACAAATGTATATTTCTGCAGTACTACTGCAGGAATTGTGTCCAGGGTCTCTGAGCACACCAAACATTCTGTCAGCGTCATCTTTTGGGTAGTATACATAACCCATTTATACCACCCGTTTTGACTGGCAGCTTCCCAAAGTTCACCGACACCACCCCACACCCTTCCATGTCTTGGCTGAGGAACAACCCAT
>CAAKHB010004925.1:33641-58630 GCA_901007665.1 Aeoliscus strigatus
CTATGATATATATATATATATATATATATATATATATATATATATATATATATATATATATATATATATATATATATATATATATATATATAACTCATATTGTGTGTATTTATATGTACATAGTTTTATATAGCTAGACACAGATGGATGTATGCATGTATATATTATCCTGTACTGTGTACAGTAGTTTTTAATTTTAATTTCTTGTAATGTTCTTTTAATATATTTTTCTCTTTTTTCCGCATGTCTTTTAATGCTGCTGTAAACCGCAAATTTCTCCACTGTGAGACTAATAAAGGTTTATCTATCTATATCTCATGTGTCACTCTAGCTGTTTCTGCATATTCAAGCCAAGCCAAGTCACAATGGTGCTTTTTAAGCTTTTAAACTTCCTGTAAAAATTCACTCTCTGTCTCTGACAGCCATGGACGCCCCTCTGAACCTGACAGCCAGTGAGGTGAATCACCGAAGTGCTCTCATCTCCTGGCAACCACCAGCTGCAGAAATTGACAACTACATGCTTACCTACAAGTCACCCAACGGCAATCGCAAAGTAGGTAGTGCACATAGCTAAACACCAACATCTCGTAGCCACTCTGCTGATTCAGTGTTTTCTACATATCCATGCCACAGGGGCAAATGTGTGTAAGGAGGATAAACTGGACTTGTGAATCCACATTTTAAACAACTGTGTAATTATGTCAGCATACTGTATATGACATTGAAACTCACCTTCATATGTCTGCTAAGAAACATGCTCCCACAGCTTTGACAACCACTTAAAAATTAGAATGTTATGCTATTGTGTGAACACATACAAATAGAATATATACGCAAGGGATCTGCAGATTTCCTGTCCAAAACATCTATTACATTAAATGTTAACTATGTTAACTATATTAGTTTTATTAAAAGCTTTATTTACTAACATCTGAGCTAATATGACCTGTATCTGTATTTATCAATATATTTAGTTCACACAGAAATGCATGTCCCTTGCTCAGCCAATCACAGTCTGAACATGCTCATCAAAGAACATTCCCTCCCAGAAACAGGGCTGTCAAAATGGGATTAAGAAAATAAGAATTGTCAAATTGTCAGAGGCAAGCATATGTAACTGCATCATGACCTAACAGCCCAAAAATATTAGTTTCCTGATTGACTGTCCAATGAGAACATTTAGCATGTTGTCTCCCTTCCACAGTTCAGCCACTCTTTATTTTGGCAAATGTTGTTGCTGCCAGTAAAAGTGTGTGTTTGTGTGCAGGAGTTGATCCTAGATGCAGAGGATACATGGATTCGTCTGGAAGGACTGGCCGAAATGTCTGAGTACACTGTCAAGCTCCAGGCTGCAAGAGGACTTGACACAAGTGCTGTAGTCTCTACTACTTTCACCACAGGTATGATAGCACACATTCATGCACACACACAAGCACATTTGTTTTTTTTTTCTTCTCCTGGAGTCATACATAAAGAGATTATTTGACCCAAAACTGAAAATTTTAAATCTCTCACTATATGTGAAAAAGTTTCAATGACCATGACTTCCGGATGTTTTTTTATTGTCCCCTTGACTCCACCAGTTAACCACAGAAGAAATTACAATGGGAAAGTAGAGAGGACTCTGAATCTGGCAATATCTGAACCACAAAGATATTAGTAAAAACCTAATGTAAACGTGTCTGTGGAACTCAGAGGGTTCGTGTGTTATCAGTGTCTTTAGCTTTAATGAACATACTTGTGTTACTGCTGATGCCCATTTTTCATTTTCACTTTAGATCCAAGTTACACTGAGTGCCTCTCTGTCCTCACCAACTACAGTAAATGAAAACTGGAGTAGCTGCCTCTGTATCTCCCATTTGCCAACATCAATGATTGATGGTGTAAGCAGTAATGGAGCACGATTTATGGAAATTTATAGGCAAATATTAGATAATCTCACTGACACTAATGTTGATCCTGACAGTTTCTCTTCATTGGTCTATTTGTTCACTCCTGGTGACAATGTGACTTATAGTATCTGGGAAATTACACACTTCCAGTAAAATGACCTCTTAACAGCTGCAGGATATAACTACACATTGATGATAGCGACACCCCTTCCTCTCCATGCCACTGTCAGCACCCTCAGCTGCTGGTGAAATCACACTGAGTAGGACAGAGACAATATCTTGGTAAAACTGATAAGCCTATTGTACAGGTGTACCAACTGTGGGCTCAGACCATTCAGCATAAGCAAGATGTATGTGATGGAGAGTATATAAATATAAAAAATGTATTTGATTACTGTTTGTTAATTGTTTAATTACTAGTAGACAACAAAACAAACATGCAGATCATAATATAGCATCACTCTTCCTATCTAGGGAGTCGTCTGTTTACAACACCACAGAATTGTGCTCAACACCTGCTCAACGGCGAGATGCTGAGTGGCGTGTACACCATTTACATCAATAGAGACCCCAGCCAGGGTGTACAAGTGTACTGTGACATGACAACTGATGAAGGAGGCTGGATTGTAAGTCACTGTGATAAGATTTCAATTTAATGGTGTGCACTTCCTGTTTCTTCTGTTCCTTGTCTGACTAAGTTTTACAATTAGATACCAAATGTTATTTTGATCACAACAGTGTGTTACAGTAGTTATTTGAGAACTAATTTATGTAATTTGCTCGATGGTGTTTAGGTTTTCCAGCGTCGCCAGAATGGCCTGACAGACTTTTCCAGGAAGTGGAGCGACTATCGGGTTGGCTTTGGAAACCTTGAGGACGAATTCTGGCTTGGTAAACCCTCAGATATACATGCGTAATGAGTCGTACAGAAATAATCAATCTGTGCATTTGAAATATGTTTTCTTCAGTGTGTATCTTTGATGTGTAGCACTCTCAACAAGCTTATTATCAGTTCAAACCAAGCAGCACACTATTCACATATTTCGTACTTCATTTTGATGTCAATACCCGCATCAGGAATCAGAATCTGCTTTATTGACAAGTACGTTGTACATACCAAGAATTTGTCATATTGTCAGGTTCACCAGTGTCCATATATACTAGTTTTATGTTATGTTATAGAATGTCGCACCTGTGTGAGACAATATAAATTTTACACCCACAGTCACAAATCACATTCAAGGATTGACTTCTTTATATATCGTCTTAATATATGGCACGTTAGTAGACTCAGTGGTGGACTGTGAGATTAGGTGCCATCGCGCTGAGCGACCATGGCAGAGTCAAAGTGTATGTAGACCTGAACACAGATAAGGTTGAAAAGGTAGACTAAATACTATGTTATTAAAGAATTAATCTTTTGGTGCTTTGATAAATATTGGTTCTAAAGATAAATTATCCTCTGTGTGGGAACCCCAAGATTTTAATCGAGGAAAATGAATTGCCTAGTCATCAAGAGTTACTAAAATTAAAATGCAATAAATCTCCAAAAATTGGAAAGAGACATATGCATATGGAAAAGGAGCTGGCTCAGAGATATTCAGATAATTCTTCATGCAACTTAAAGTTTCAACACAATGATATTAACATGCAGAAAGGTGTCAAATTGCTGGCCAGACAGCGAAAAATACAATATTACAAAAAAAAACAACAATATAACAATGATCATATGATGCAATGAAATACTTACATCAGTAAAAGAAATTAGTAAATTGAAACTAATAACATTTTAATCATTTCTGCTTTTTCATCCTTGACTCTTCATCATTTTATTGTAAAGCACTTTGAGCGTCTGTGTGTATGAAAGGTATATGCTATAAGGATAAAGTTTATTATTATTATTATTATTATTATTATTATTAACAGGTTACACAGCTTTGACCATGTTAACATACATGCAGGATGAGTTACGAGATGCCCACTAATTACTTTTTTTTTTTTTTTTGATGGATTACATTTTATTATTTTTATTATCATATGGATTCTTCCAACACAAAACTCATTTATTCAAGTTAGGCCTTACATCAGGGGTGTCAAACTGCGGTCCTCGAGGGCCGCATATCCTCCAGGTTTTCGATGTCACCCTGATCCTACAGGCCTGATTCCAATCAGCAGCTCGTTACCAGGCCCCAGCAGAACTTCACAGAGACTGATGAGGTGAGGTAGGAGCAGGGTGACATCGAGGCTGTAGAGCCAGCCAGCAATTAAAGCTCAGTGGCTGATGAAGAAGTGGAGATACAAGCTTCCAGCTCCTTCCAGATCATCCACTGCACAGCGACAACACCAGGAGTAGGAGCAGCTTCAGTGACAGATTGGGTTCTATTCAATAGTAAAAATAATACATTGGTTTTATACAGTGCTTTTCTCAATACTCAAAGACACTTTACAGAGCCGCATACGGGCAAGCATACAATGCAAAACAAATGGGTAGATGAGGCAGTCAGTATACATCTGTAAGTTTGAAGAGGTGGGTTTTGAGTTGACTTTTGAAGGAAGCAAGTGTGTTGGTGGACCGGATTTGAAGGGGCAGGGAGTTCCAGAGTGTTGGTGCGGCGATGGTGAATGATCTGTCACCCAGGGTGTGGAGTTTTGTCTTGGTGATGGGGGTGAGAAGGTGAGGAAGGAGGAGTGGGGGAATGACGAAACAGAAGGTCAGTCAGGTATGAGGGGGCGAGATTATGAAGAGCTTTGTAGGTGATAATGAGGATCTTGAAGTTGATGCGCTGTTGAATGGGGAGCCAGTGGAGTTGACGGAGGAGAGGAGTAATGTGGTCTTGGGAGCGGAACTGGGTGAGAAGCCGAGTGGCTGAGTTTTGGACATACTGTAGTTTTTGGAAGGTGGTGGATGGAAGTCCATACAGAATGCTGTTACAGTAATCAAGTCTGGAGATGATGAAGGCGTGGATGAGTATTTCAAGCAGCAGAGGAGGAGAGGGGGAGAAGCAGGTGTCTTGTTTCCATTTCAATTTAATATACATTCTGTTTCCTTTTTTTTTTTTTAACACAAAGGGAAACACAAATTTTTAATGTGGTCTCCCTCCCCATCGTCACCCTCTGGCGAGGCAGGTTTGTCTGGATGGTGCGAGGGAGGCAGGCAGCGACCGGGTGGTATCGGTATCTATCTCGCTGGCCCAGAGTAAACACACACAGCATAAAAGAAAAGTTTCATTTCCACCTGAAAACACACACTTTTAAAATGAATATCTTTGGACTGATGTAGTTGCAGCTCTAAATCTACACCAAAGCACAGCACAGTATGTGATCTCTGCCACATTTGATCCTTATTAAGTGAGACAGAGCAACATTTGGTTTTAGTGGGCTACAAACTATTTCAAAACATGTAATTTACGCACGGATTTACTGTTATTATTGCATTACCTTCTACGCCAACCTCTAACCCCTCAAAACCCTTAATGCTGTCGGGGTTTAAGGTCTACGTGGCGATGTCCTCTGCTGGCATGAGGTCATCTTCTGTGTCATGCTACAGAGACACATCTTGATGATGAGCTCTTAAAGTAAGAGTGACATGGTTATGATGCGCCACTGACTTTTGACTTTTGGCACATAGTCTTTGAAACTAAAATAGCAATGCTCTGTGACTGTGCGCCACCACTCCTCCTTTGTAGACAGACATGCCCAGGCGCGTTCAGACCAGCACAAATGCAGTTGTTAGTTCGATTATCTGACCGCAGAGTCCGGAGATGACATCTGCGCTGCCACGTAACTAGGAAAGACACTTGCCTTCCCCATTTGCTGCTGTGCGTCATTGATCTAAGTAGAGCCCATTGTTGGTAATGTCCTGTTCCATTGATCGTTCCTCCCCTGAGCCATGAGGCTTTACAAACACCTCTTGCGAGAAATGATATGAGAAGCTGACAATGGACCTTGTTGGTGGAAGTTGGATCTATTCTAGTCACTTTTTTAGTCACCTGTGTTAGTATTAGTGATAGTGTTAGTCACCAGTGGTAGTGATAGTGACAGTCATTTTTGCTGTTTTGCTGGTTTTCATGCCCACTGTGTCCCCATTCTCATTTCTGTAGTCATATTTTTCATCTGTCGTGCTGCTTGAAATGTGAATTTATCTCAGGAGATAAATCTATATAAATAAACAAATAAATCTATCTACATTTCATCTTCCACAGAGCACAATTTGTATGCAAGTGCAACTATATTTTCCAAAGCCAATGAATGGATGTCCAGATATGGCAGGGGGTACAGTTTAGCTTAACAAGATAAGAATATATATACTAGGAATTCAGACCAAGTCATTTTTTATGGCCCAAATGTGGACCTGAATTCATAGCTGTATTTAAGCAGGGTGTTAGTGTTTCCACATGGGACATAGATATTAGGCCTTAACTCCCCAGCATTTGGTTCATTCCAAAGTTAAGAACTAATAATGACTTAGTTGAGAGTCAATTAAATTCAGTTCAATTCAGCTTTTTCTATAGCCCAACATCACAATTTACAGTGGTCTCGATGGACTTTACAGTCTGCACATTGCTACATCCTCTGTCCTAAACCCTCAATCAGGGTGAGGAAAAGCAGTGAACTTGTGAAGGCTGATAAAAAATAAAAGTTCCAAGAATGCATGTAAGGCTTTTAAGAGTCCAACAGTGTTATTAGTCCATGTCGTCTCCGGGGAGGATGAGGAGGCGGTTCAGTAGATTAGTAGGGTTGTGGGTCGTCTAGTGTCAGCAGGTCAAGCGGAACTCCAGGTTGCGTGGCGGGCAGTGCACGTTTGTTGGCACCAGAACTCAGAGAGGAGGGGTTAGATACATGCTGCAGATGTTTATATAACAAATGATTGAGAAATATTTATTCAGCAAATGCACAAGCAGAACAGATGTCATTCTAGGGGGGTAAGGGGTGGTGAAGGGGAAGCGGGGGAGAGAGGAAGAAAGGAGGTGGGAGATAGAAGAGGCTCGGTGCTAGTGTCAGTGCCACTGTTAGGATTATGAGTAATGAGTTCCCCCGGCAGTCTTTACCTATACTAGCCTAACTAAGGGCTGGTTGAAGGGCTGGTTAAGTAAATAATAATGGTCCTAGCACAGACCCCTGAGGTACTCCATGGCAAACGTTGGTGTGCACGGAGCTTTCATGATTAATTGTCACAAATTGGAGCAGGTCTGAAAAGTATGATCTGAACCAGTCAAGTGCTGATCCTCTAATTCCAATTAAGTGTTCCAATCTGTGTAATAGAATGTGATGGTCAGTGGTGTCAAAGGCAGCACTGAGATCTGATAAAACAAGAACAGAGACAAGGCCTCTGTCTGAAGCTGTCAGAAGGCCGTTGGTGACTTTTACCCGGGCTTTCTCTGTGCTGTGGTGTGCCCTAAATCCTGACTGATAATTTTCAAATAAGCTGTTCATATTTAAAAAGTCGCGCAGCTGTTTGTCTACCATTTTCTCTAAAATTTTGAAAGAAAGGGAAGGTTTGATATTGGTCTGTAATTAGCTAAGATACTAGGGTCAAGTGTTGATTTCTTAAGGAGGGGTTTAATAAAGGCTAATTTGAATGATTGTGGTACATAGCCTGATTATTATTATTATTATTATTATTATTATTATTATTATTATTATTATTATCTAGCCCTAGATAATAGAAGATAGCTCAGGGAGATTTATAGGGGAGAGAGTATTTAAGAACAGATCGGGATTATGTGCAGTGGCTGTAGTTGTATTTAGAAACCGGCCTGAGTCAATGGGGGGAGGGAGTTGGCTGATTGTGTTTCTAATTGTAATTATTTTATCATTAAAAAAGTTCATAAAGTCATTGGGACCCAGGTCTGAGGGGATACTAGCTTCAAGGAGGAATGACTTTTTGTCAGCCTGGCTACAGTGCTGAAGAGAAACCGGTGGTTGTTTTTATTTTCTTCTATTAGTGTTGAATAGTATGCCGCAAAGAGCCTTTTTATACACCCTGTGACTGTCCTTCCATGTTGCACTGTGATCCTCTAACTGTGTGGAGCACCATTTTCGTTCTAGTCAGTGCGATATTTGTTTCAGTTTGTGTGTCTCTAAGTTGTACCATGGCACCGATTTCTGTGGTTTTAGTAGTTTTTCTTTTAGCAGAGCAATATAGTCTATGAATATAGCATGAATGGAGCCTGCAGTATCATTGACAAGACTATGACAAGACTGTGAATTAGAGGGGGAGTTTGTTGGAGTTTGTGTGGTGCAGCTGAATTGAGTTAAACACGGGGTAAATAGCTTCCTTAAATTCAGTCACTTGCCTGTCTGAGAGACATCTTGTGAATATGGTTTTTCTCATTGGCTAAAAGTCTAGCAACTAAAATTCAAACGATATTCTGTGGTCAGATCACAGAATCAAGGGTTCTGAGGAAAGGAGAGGTTTTGAATGGTAATGCCATATGTTAGAACAAGGTCAAGAGTATGATTATGGCAATGAGTCGGCTTATCAACCATCTGAGACAAGCCAAATGAGTCTAATATTGAAATAAACGCTGTGCATAGACTGACACTCTCAATGTCAACATGGATATTAAAGTCACCGAGTATTTTGTCAGTGCTGAGGAATATATTTGTAAGGAATTCTGGAAAGTTATTTAAAAATTCTGAATATGGGCCTGGTGGATGGTACAACAATTACTAGTGGTTGTTGTGTTTTCCACACTGGATGTGAAAGATTAAGGACTAGGCTTTCAGGAGCTGTATCTGGGTTTAGCATGGGGATTCATTAGGAGGAATGTGTGTGTTCGTGTGGCTGGGTGACATGAATTCATTGAGACTGACATGTTCATCAGGGTGTAACCAGGTTTCTGTGAGAAAACACATGTTGAGTTCCAGATCGGATATAAATTCATTAATTAATAGTGCTTTGGATGACAGTCATCGAATATTGAGGAGACCACATTTAATTGTTTTCTGTTTAATTGGATTTCTGTTGGTGTTTTTTATTTGTATTAGATTATTGTGGGAGATCCCGCATCTGTTTGATTTATATTTAATATATGCGGGTGGTCGGGGGACAGATACAGTCTCTATAGGATTCTGGTTGGGTGACTGTCCTAGAGGCGCAGAGAAGTGTGTAAGACTACAGCTCTGCATTCTGATCTCACCTCTGGGAAGTTGTTCTTTTTGGCAGGGGAACAGAGAAAATTATGGTGTCAGTTTCGCCTGTCTTCATGAAGATTTGTATGAAGATCAGTAAAACTCTAGTATACATGTCTTTTCCACCTTTTTTCTACTTTAAGCACTTGACTTCACAAAGTCGATCTGATCTATACTGCTTTCATGAAACTCATCTCTGCTTGAAATCACTGGATAATTGTTCATTGCTTCATCTTGATTCAACATTCAAGACAAAACACAGCAGCCTTAGTGTTTTGATGGACTGCTGAGTAGTTTGCCCACAATATCCCAAAAAAACTAATTTTATTCATTACAAAATGTGCAAATGAGTTACATTTCTCAATTGGCTAGTGCTTCGAGTAATTGTTTCGATGCTGGTGGTTAGAAAGAAATATTACATGAATATTTCATTAAGTAGATTACATCCTTCAGAAAATGTTTTTTTTAAGCTGTTTGGCTGGGGAAAAAATCCATTATCTCTTCACATCAAAACTGAGGGAGGACTGTTGGTTTGCTGACATGTGAGGTTACAAGATGGCTGTGGAAGGCACCTGTAGTTTAGCTACTATGGTTTTTAAAATCAGCTACTTAGTATGTCGTCAAAAAATCTCTTTTAATCAGTTATTTCTGGTTAGCTGAAGTGATTGTTATCATCTGTTCCAACATTAGAACATTCTCCCTGTGGCTTTGAACAAAGTTATATTGTAACATATCCTGTCGTGATAGGATTATCACTAGTGATAGGTCCAGCAGCACTGATGCATCAGAGCCTATGTCGAGCTCAGAGAGCGATACCCCATGTCGGTGCGCACATCACGTCAGAAAAAGTCACGTGACCGATACAGACACTGTTTCGTTTGTCACTGAGGCGCCACAAGTGTGTTAAGAAAGAATCGCATCCGACAAAGTTTTAAACCACAACTTCAATCCGTTTTATGGAGCTGGAAAGAAAGAGAAAGGTGTCCACTTTGTGGGACTATTTTGATCTTATCTGTCAGCAAATATGTTATTTTTATGTTAGTTTCTCTGTTTCCACTTGCTCTATCAGCATTGAAATCCATTTCAAAGTGACTCTAAAATTAAATTACTCATTTTTCTTACTTTTTTCTTTCTTTTTCTTTCAACAGCTTAAATGCCACATTTGTTCAAATGAACAACTACAGAACAACACATTACATTCACACTTTCAATTTGATTTTCTCGTTATGACATGTATTAACATTGGTCAACAGTTGACCGCAAATTTTAAAGATGTAAAATATATTTAAAAAATATAACAATAATACAATATAATAACAAATATCATTGTACATGTACTACATCATTTAATCAGTATGTCAGTGGAGTCTCTCAACGCAGTTGCATGCAATAATGTTTACGATCCAGCAGGTGTCCATATTGGGTAACATACTGTGTCCATATTGAGTATCAATTCAGTTTGACTAATGTGCCGCAACGTTTCATGAGGCCACATCTACCCAACTCTGATTCTCACCCTCCTGCTGTATGTATAGGATGAATGAATTCTTTTCTTTAATAACAAAACACTATTACTTGTTATGGAGGTAGAGGCTTGATGTAAAATGGTGCCACACACCATCCAGAGAGAAAACACAAAGCAGGAGCCATCTTCTTTGCAAAAAAATAGCACAAATTAGAGTAGCTGTTAAGACCATTATCGCCTGTCATTCAGCCAGTACATTTAATCTGCCAGCTTCCACTTTCTGCTTAAACATTAATCGGGCCTCTCAGTGCTTCGGGGTTTGTACCACATCAGGCTGCCACCATCTCCAAGGTCTTGCCTTACTTTTTTTGTTGTCTCCCAGTACTTGCACCCCCCTTCTTCCCAGCCTTTTATCTCAGTGCATAAAGGCAGCCTAATGTAACCTGAGGTTGTAGAGAAGCTCTTTGCTTTTATTTTCGCCATGCCCAATAACCAGGAAGGTACAAAGCATGTGGCCTGGTGTGCTGTATAAAATGACGGATGTATTAAACCATTGAGCTAATGGTGAATACATGTGAGCATGTGTTAATATCAACATCAACAAGGTCTCTGTGCTCCCATTAAGCAGTGAAAATGTGACAATGAAACAGCATGTATACACATCAGGTGCTTGAAACTGAAACAGCTAAATGGAATTCAGTCATTCATTTGAAATGTTCTTCCTGCTGTGCAGGGGTCTTCAGCACTTGATTGTGTCTCCAGGTGTATCTGTGCTGAGAAAGGCTCACTTTGCAGCCTGTGAGGATATGCCTTAGTGTTGCTGGCATGTCACACAACGTGCATGCAGGATCTGGAGGTTTGCAGGTGAGGGTAGAACATCATATGTAGCCTCAAGAGGGAAGCTGATTCTACCCGCCTCCATTTGCCACAGTTCCTTCCAGCCAATCTTCCTTATTTCAATGCTCTCCCAATTCATCCACTGGCCTGGGCGAGCTTGTGAGACAGCCTTTGCACATCTCCCAGCCTCCTCCGGATGCCGGACCTTCAGGACCACCATCTTCTGCCGTTCCGCTGATGTTGCCTTGCTCCAGATTGGTCTATCCTTGCTTAAGCCTAGCCCTCGTCTACCCTGCTGAACTTGGCCCTTAATCTTTGCATGCTAGAGTGCTGACTTACTGCTTCTGTTGGGGACCACTTTTGACCTGTTGTTAATGCTGGCATAACGGCCCTCGTAGTTGTATCTAGGGACTCTGACAGAGTCAACTACAAGCTTGATTTCGAGCATTTAAACTCTTCCACAAGGTTTGAGAGGGACAGATCGAGCATTTCATGTTCATATATGCTGATGTTACTCAGACATTTAGGGACACCCAACCATTTCCTCACATAGGCACTGATTGTTCTTTCCATTTTCTGGACAGCTGTGATGGGAATATCAATGTACAGTCAGTGGCCACAGCAGTCGAGGAAGCAAGCCAAATTGAAGGCACCACAGCTTTATTTTGCTGGGGAGCATAGAGTGGTCAAGCTTCTTGAGGTCCCTACCAATATCCTGTTGGAGTTGTTCAACCTGGCCACAGTCTTTGAGGCTTGCATCATAGCCACTCCAAAGACTTTTGATGGGTTTTTCAGATATGGTTGGTGTAGGTTCGTTGTTGATGAAGAACCTTTGGTCTGAGGGCTTGACTTTAGTGATGGAGATGCTCCTTGATTTGGATGGTTTCATCGTGGCCCATGAGATGTTTTCCTGGAGCTTCTCTCGCAGCTGCCTGGTACATGGCGCTGTTTTAGTGAGGGTCATTATGTTATCCATAAATGCCCTGATTGGTGTTAAGTTGACCCCTGATCTCAGCTGCTTTCCACCCACCACCCACTTTGAGGCTCTGAGAATCACCTCTATTGCCATGGTAAATGTGAAGGGTGATATGGTGCAGCTGGCCATTATACCAATTTCCAGGCTCAGGTATGGTGGTGAAGTCAGGTTTAGAAAAGCAGAACTGGAGATCCTGGTAATACGTCTTCACGTCTAATACATCAAGAAGACAGAACGTAGGATGCTATGCAGTACTGAGCCAAAAGCATTTTCCAGGTCGTGGAAGACTACATGCAAGGTGCTCTTTTCACTTTTGGCCAGCTGAATCTGATGCCAGATCATACTGGTATGTCCCAGGCATCCTGTTGTTCCAGAGATCCCAGACTTTTGGACAGTAATGTCCACTAACTTCTTTTCCTCCAAGTAGGTGGTTATCCCTTGAGTGACGATGCTGAAAAATATCTTACCTTCAACATTGAGGAGACTGATAGGCTGGAATTGGCTGATATGTGAGTTACACATGTCAATCGCCTCTTGATGTCCTCCTGGAGAGCATTTATTGCATCTCTAGTAGCCTCCTTGATTGTTTCTCTGTCACTCGTGATTTTTGCCTCTTCTCCAACAATCCACACTTCTCTACTCCATAGTTGTATATGATATCTGCCATCTTGTCGAGCTTCTTCTCCACTGCACCCTTTATCTCTACCAGGATGCTGCTCAAGTCTCCATTGATTGTTTTCCACTTGGCTTTCTCTGCGGTTCCCGGCCAATTCACTTTTGTGTTATTTTGCTGTAGCTTCTTATCTTTTGCAGATCTTTCTGGCTGGGTGGGCTCCTCACCATCTTCAAAACTTTCTGTGCTTGTGTAAACTACCTCAGATGCCGGAGCACTGATGTCCTGCAAGCTTTGGTTTACCTCCAGTTGCTGGACTTCACTCAACTGACCTTAGTTACTTCTTAAGCAGTAATGATCAATGTGGGGTCCCAATCCTCCCTCACTCAAGCACATTTTCTTCCCTGGGTGTATTTTCAGGCCTTTTACAGATGTAATCTTCCAGCCGCAAGAGCAGATCTGGAGTGTCTTGTGAGTTTCCTGTGCAGTGATTTCCCTCCTCTCAGTCTTATCCGTTCCAAAGTTAGTAACCGTGTAGTCAGAGTGATCTTCCGCCCCAGCTCTTGCTGACGCCAGGGGTATTCTTCCATTCCAAGATTTAACTTCGAACATTTTGAACAATGTTTTTCACGTTTTTAGCGAGCGCTTCCTCACACCTATGACTAATTCACAGAAAGTCCCGCCCTTTTAGACGCTCTGCCATGGCACAGAACAGGGCACTATTTAGATAAACAGGCTAGAGTGAGACGCACAGCGCCAAATCCAGAACGGACAGGGCGCTCCCGTCTACTGCTCTTATTTGGACCAACTCGGATCAGCTGGTGCAACATCCGAAAGAGTTAGATTTAGCCTTTAAATTAAGGGAGCAGCACTGCGAGCTTGGGGTCTATGGAGTGGAAAAAATGAACAGAGTCAAAGGGCGCAACGGAAACAATCCTTGCAAACTTTCTGTTGTGGTTGCAAGGGCGCCAAGGAAATGTCACCGATACTTACCATTTGAGGGTACGTGAAGATCTGGCAGAGAGTGGACTGCAGGACCATGACTTTATGAAGAGGGAGATGATTGGGTGATTGGCTGCAGGTGCGCAGTTCCACTCCCACGCTCACTGCCTTTTCAGAGCGCGCAACGGTTGGGCATGCGTGGCTGCACTGATGGCCACACCCCACAACAGGTGTGGAGGTGGGGAGACAGGACCTGTAACAGTTTAACACAAATCTTTAACGCGGTCTCCTTCCCCATCTTCGACCTTGAGTGTGGCAGGTTTGTCTGGACAGTGCGAAGGAAGCAGGCAGCGACCAGGTGGTATCGGTGTCTACAGTCGTGGTCAGAAGTTTAAATACAGTGCATGCTCCTATACTAAATCTCATGCTAAATTCAAGTTACACACTTGAATTATGAATAAACTAGCATCCAGGCAGCCCCAGTGTCAATGCTTTTGGGAAATAAAAAGAAAAGACAAAAATTCCTCATAATTTGAGATTTCCTGATATTTCTTTGCAGAACACTGCTTTTTTGCTAGGTCATAAGTTTACATACACCTGGTCTTAGTACTTGGTAGCATTTCCATTAACTTTTATAACTTCATCAAGTTGCTTCGGATAGCCACCATTACCTTTGACGCCGACCTCTAACCCACAAAACCCTCAATGCTCTCGGGGTTAGGGTCACTGTGGCGATGTCTTCCACTGGCATGAGGTCATCTGCTGCGTTGTGCTATACAGACACATCTTGATGGTCATGATGCGCCACAGACTTTCAGCTGGTCAGTTTGCTAGTCAGAAATGCAAACTCTCCTCCTTTGTAGACTAACACGCCCAGGTACTTTCAGACCAGCGCAAATGCAGTTGTTTTTTAGATCATCGTAGCGCAGAGTCTGAAAATGACATCTTGGAAAGACACTTGCATTCCCCGTTTGACACTGTGGGTCATTGATGTAAAGAGAGGCCACTGTCTAACGAGCAAATGACTGAGATGCCCATGTGCAGCAGGCCTAGCGTTTTGCATTTTAGACCATCTAAATAGTGCCCTTAGTCTTTTGAATCACACACCATTTCGTTTTAGTCATATTTTAGTCACCTGAAACCGTTTAGTCATAGTCTAGTTTTAGTCCTCTAAATGCAAAAACAGTCATTGTCTAGGAGACCAAATCGGCAAGTCGGCTAAATGTTTCTCCAGATTATCTGGTTATTGGAAATATCCATCAGTCGGTTATGGAAAGGTTTGATATTTTGTTTTTTTTTTTTTGGGGGGGGGGGGGGGGGGGGCTTTCAGAGGTTTGATTATGCAATACAGACATAGATTTAACAGTTACAACAGTTACAGTGCAAGACGTATTTGTGGAGAGAGCGGAAGATTTTTCCCACGGAAATCCATGGGAGCAGAATAAAAAAGGTGATATGATGAAACCCAACAGTATCTGCTTTGTTAACCCTGTGGCCCGCAAAGGGTCAAATGTCAGTCAAGTTTTCAGAGGACATGCATTTTGGGTCCACTTCTCACTCTACCCCCATATATACTGTATCTATGTGCTCTGGGAATCATCAACATGCCAACCATGGGTGGTTTCTCAACCTGTGGTTTATTGGTTATGGATTGGTTATTTATTTATTAGATTTTTTTAATGGTTGTGTAAAGTTTGTGTATTGGTTTTGTATGGCTCATTTCAGTGTTGAGTATGACAAACCGTTTGTAAGAACGACTAACAGTGCTATAGCTCTGCATTTTCAAGTCGAGGACATGCTAACCTGCGGCACATGGACTATGACAGGCCCAGCTGCAGACCCATATCAAACTATATCAACGAGATATTTCTTAGTGAACTCTGGATCATGACAGAAAGAACAAGATCTCGGATACAAGCGGTCGAAATGAGTTTCCTTTGTAGGGTGGCCGGGCACTCCCTTAGAGATAGGGTGAGGAGCTCTGTCAACCCTGCCCCTCCACATTGAGAGGAGCCAGACGAGGTGGCTCGGGCATCTGTATCTGTTGCCCCCTGGACGCCTCCCTAGGGAGGTATTCCAGGAATATCCCACCTGGAAGAGACCCCGGGGAAGACTCGGGACACGCTAGAGTGACTATGTCACTCGGCTGGCTTTGGAACACCTCAAATGTCTCGGGCGAGGGAAGTTTGGCGTCCTTTCTCAGGCTGCTGCCCCTGTGACCCAGCCTGCAAGTACAAGTGCAATTTATTATAATAAGACACTATTATTTGTGTATGTATAATATATATATGTATGTATATACATTGTATATCCATGGAACAGTGATCCCATCTGTGTCACTCCTTTTGCATTTCTTTTGTGATTTTAGTGATTAGTTTGACCACACTCCACTTGACGTGAGTTGATTGTGTATCAAATCCAAGTCCTATAATCTTGGTTTATGGATATTCAAGGTTTGCTGGGACTGTTGGCATCTCATCTCCACGAAAATCCAATTGCAGTATGTGAATGGCTTTTTGTTTCTCATTTTTCAGTAATACAATGTGATATCTTGTGTTTCTTCACAGGTCTAGACAACATCCAGAAGATTGCTGCTCAGGGCCGCTATGAGCTGAGGATTGACATGAGGGACGGACAGGAATCTGTCTATGCCAATTACGATAAATTCTCTATTGGGGATGCTAGAAATCTCTACAAGCTGCGGATAGGGGAATACAATGGAACAGCTGGTATGTGTTTTGATATCTTGGTAACGTTTTTTTTTTTTTTTCGTAGATCAGTAAAGTGATTTATTTAGCTTTGAACCTGCATAGTGTGTAGAAATAGACAATGACACTGACAGCACTGTGCAATGTTAATCTTGCATGCCAACAACACTGTACTGTGCTAAGACCAACTTTTTCTACAACCTTCCATTGGAAATTCCTTCCAATTTCTTCTCTGCCATCTGCCATATTTTTGTCCCCCTTACTCTCCCATCCACCATTTCCTCTCCCTAATGTCTTAAATCCATCTAATCACTCTTCCAAATGTCTTTCTGTGTAGCTCACAATCTATCAACCTGACCATATGCCAGAATTACCTGTCACCCCCTCATGTTTATAATTATGATTCTTACTGCCTAAATAAATTAATAGAACCTCCAGCCGGACTGTTTCCTTTCACTTCTGTTTATGTTTTGCATCCCCCCATCATGCTATTTTTCAGCCATATGTTGCATATGTGTCACACGATATCCACCGATGTTTAAAAATTATGTTTTCCTCCACATTCAGGTGACTCTCTGAGCTACCACCAAGGACGACCCTTCTCAACAAAAGACAGAGACAATGACATTGCTGTCACTAACTGTGCCTTGTCCTACAAAGGAGCCTGGTGGTACAAGAACTGCCATCGGGCCAACCTCAATGGCAAATATGGGGAGTCCAGACACAGTCAGGTCAGGCTCCCAAGTGCTATAAGCACTGATGAGTGAATGTCCCCACAACAGTGAGGAAGAATGCACTTTGATCCATTATATGGGGAAACTGGGTGACACAAAATCATGATATATTCCTTAATAAGTGAACAATAGTGTGTGAACAATCTAGCAATTTAAGAAATTGTGCCAATTCCGTTCTTGTGAAAACGTTCATCACTATACAAATTGTACACTGGAAATTGTATATAAACAATGTTAATTTTGACAGCAAATTCTGATGTAGTCTTTTGAATAACACACTATTTAGTTTTAGTCTTATTTTAGTCAAAATATTCGGAAATCAGTCTGTTATGGTTTGAAAATGCAATACAGACACAGATTTAACAGTTCTAATACATAACATTTGATTTTATTTTATTGTTAATGTCAAAACCATGGATAAGCAGCATAATGCCGGCTCACCTGAAAAATTATACATGCTCACTTCAAGATGAAGTAAATAGAAATAGATAACCACCTAACTCTGAACTTATTATAATCTACTGTCTAGTACTACTCTGCTACTAGTACTGCTGTGCAAAAACATAAACAGGGTTAATAATGTGAAACATAAGGATAATAAGAAAAAAAAATATGAAAAGCTATTGCACAAGGTATCTAAATACAGAAAATCACCTACTGTGAATGTTCACGTACCTCAAGAGAAGTTCAATAACTGCTCTGCTACAATGCCTTAGAATGTCTTCTGTTTGTGTTATCAAATGTGAAGCGTGATCAGGGGCCTGTTCCATAACGCAGGATTCGGATGCTAACATCAGGGAAAGTATGTATTTTCTGTTCCATAAAGCAAGCTTGGTGTAATGCTGACTCATTTACTGTGATAACATGCTCTGTGAAACAAACCTGCAGGCTGTCAAGTTTGCTCCACCGATCACCTGCAGAGTCTGTAGAAAGGAAGAGATACGACGTGTCCGTTAATGTAGGATGAACTCAACACGTTTAAGGATTCCCCGGTGGAATCGGCTACATAGAAGGGACTCACACATCTCTGTCACAGCTCCGTCAGAGAACAAAGGAGATTTAATCAACAGGAAGTCAGTTAACAGCATCAACTTCTTGTTGTTGTTTTTAAGTAAACATTTTCTAAAATTAATGACCAAAAGTAAATATATCTTTTTGAAATTATTTTTTCAGAGTTCTTAATACGTGGAAGCTTCCTTTTGTACTATACGTAACATCTATTGACATGGTGCAGTGATTAGCATTATTGTCCCATGATGTGGCAATTCCAGGTTTGCTACCCAATGTGGGCATTGATTTTTTTTCTCTCAAGATATTTCTGACAATGCATTCATATCACTTTAGAATTACCTGGGGGAAATCATCACTTGTCATAATTGGGTTTTACTTGTTTGTATTTACGTCCTGCAGATACAAAGAGACATGCTTTATTACATTTACTTTTCTTGATTATGACACATGCAGGTGCACATTACTGAACATTTCTCAGCTGTGTTCTGGAGGTAGATGCACATCCTCCTCATATTTGCTCTGTTTGAAGCTCTTGTAAGTTGTCATGTAGGACGGAGCAAAAAATTGGACATACATGAAATTGAACCACACCACCGCACCACGTTACACAACTTCACATTACTGATTTACACGCTCTACAATATTCATCTACATCAAATCACACTGATTCACTACGGCTTTTTCATTTGATTTTTTTTCTTTTCTAAATTCTCTTCATAGGATTCATTAACAGCAGTCACTTTGGGTTTTGATGCACTATCCTCCATTGTCAATCATGTCATCCTCACTCTGCTAATGTCTTTTCACATTCACTTCTCACAGGCTGAACCGAGTCAGCAATGATCACCTGTTCTAGAACCAAAAATTCTGACAGTCCCAGCTCAGACTCAGTCAATACAAAGATCACGACTGGGCTCAGGATTTTCTCAGCCTGCGTTCTGGAACAGGCCCCAGATGACCTAGCTCAGACATTTCTGTTGTTGCACTTGAACCTGGTGCACTGCTAAACATTTGTGATGTGTGTCGCTAATGAGCGAAATCAACCAAATCTGTATAATTAAGACTAAATATAATGTAAACAACTGTTGTGAAAGCATCCAGCAAACCTTGTAAAGTTTAGAATAACTCCTCTGCCTCCTCATAGATCAACCTACACTCAAAAGATTTGTGATTGGATGTCTTGTCGCACAAAAACAGCAGTTCTTATCCATTCGTCCCACCCTAACAATTTGTTGACTAAAGTGACTTTTTATTTAGATTTTATTAATGTTCATTGATGAATATTTATTGTCATAGTCTTTGTCATTGTCATACAAAATTAGTTAAGTATCAACATACAGCATGTGTAGGCAGTGAGCGTGGAGCACTCATCTGGTCATTCAAATAAGGTATTGATGTCGCTCTCAGCTCTGCTGAAATGACAATGTGTGGTATTCTGATGAGGTTGAAGTACTATAGAGCACCCCTACTTCTTTCATTATGCTTTGTACTTTCTCTTCATTCTCAAATGACACTATATACTACATATGATGTGAATATTTTCTTCTTCAAATGAAAAAGTACTTTGCTGAACATATATTTTTCTTTTTATTGCCTTGGCTTCAAAACCCAGTTTATTCATCCAACTTTGTCTCTTCCAGGGCATTAACTGGTACCACTGGAAAGGACACGAGTTCTCTATTCCCTTTGTGGAGATGAAGATGAGGCCGTTCAACTTCCGTAGCATCAGCAGCAAAAGGAGGCGTTCTGTACCTGTATAAATAGCTCCAAATCATAGCTTCAGACAATGTTTTTGTGACACTTTGCTGCTATTTGTGTGCCTCAAGGACTGTGCAAGCTCATAGGTGAGGGTGCTGGTGACAAACTAATACTTAATTAACATTCAATGATGAAATAACACATTTGTACACTATCACACTGATCCTGAAGACACTACAATAGTAGCAGGTCACACAAAGTCTGATATTTTGTTGCTTTTAACCTGTTTTCCCTGTATATTTCCCAGGAAGACAGGAGACATGCACTTCTTGATTTACCTTTCCTTTGTCACTAATCACTGTCATTCAACATTCAGAATTTGAACATTAGTTCTTTTAAGCCCATGATTTGCCTTTCCAGGGATGTGAGGAATTGTGCTCAAGGATTCCCTAAAGAATACCAGAGCTAGGCACCATTTTAGTTCTAGCCAATTCAATGGATTAACAGACAACATGCTGTACACTGGAGATCAGAATTAGAGAACAATCTACAATTTACTAAATTTCAAGGTCACTGCATAATCATATTTGAAATTATCCAAGCAGGATTAAAAGAGCAATATTTTAAGTATATTTCAAGAGTTACATATATCCAGAAAGCACAGTATAAAAAACTGGTTTGGCTGCCAGTTAAATAGGGGTTGTCAGGTCAGCAAGGAAATTAGCACCAGGTGCCAGATTAACACCAATAACTAGGAGGTATCCTGAAGTGTTCTTTTTCCTAATATGTCATTTAAGGTTTTTATACTGTGCTTTCAGGATATCTGTACTCTATCTGTAACTCTTGAAATATACTTAAAATATTGTTCTTTTAATCCTGCTTAGATAATTTCAAATACGATTATGCAGTGACCTTGAAATTTCGTAAATTGTAGATTGTTCTCTCATTTTGATCTCCAGTGTATATGCCATTAAAACGCTTGTCAGCTTTCACTCTGTTAATATATTCTCACATTCAGGGACATTAATAGAAATCAGGCCCATGGTGTGACTTTATGTGGTGTGAACAATAAATTGTATGCACACTAACAAAAAGTCACAGTGAGCGCAATGCAGATTTTGGCTTGGCCTATCCCCAGCACAAGCTCAAGTGAGCTTAACAAAGACAGTCTTTTTTCTTGCGCCCTTCTTTTACTCGTTTCAGTATTTAAGTTTCCCAGTGAAAAGGAAACAGAGAATGTATTCTTTCTGAAGGCCATATGTAATCTACTGTTTGCCCCCCCACCCCAAGCATTGTCTGTTTACGATATTGCATGAATGGTTGATTGTTAGTTAACGATAGGTTTTCTGGAAAAAACAAGTATCACTTCAGTTTCCTTCCTATTTTGTCTCTGTGAAATAACCCACAAACAACAAGCTAAACCTAGCCTCAAACTGTCAAAACAAACTACTTTTTCATCCGATACATCAGTAGATTTGTTGTAGTTGTTTTTTTTCCCCATCGCTGCAAGAAATAATAGATTTTTTTCCTTTCTAACAGCTTTGAATTCAATTTTGCTGTGTCTCTTTGTCCATTTTACACTGAAGAGAACTCGCAAAACAAGATTGTAATACAACTGTGTATTTAGTGTTAGGAATTGAAAAGGATAGTGAGGCTCCCCTCGATGAGCTACTACTAATATATTCAAGTAGGTTTAGACTTGAAGGTTTCCTCTGTTTAGATGTGTTCCCACTTTAGCTTTCAGAAACTAATTATGAAAAACGTGGAAACGTTTCCTTGCAGTATTTTAACGTACTGGAGCCTTCTGCATGTAGAATAAATTGCAATCCTTTAGTAAAGAGTAAATGTCATAAAATGTTTTCATCTGAATTGATTTCCATTGCTGTGATCCAGGTTAAAGTTGCTTTGTAGATGGTCACTTAATAAAAAGGGGACGAGTACATTTTACCATGTAAGGCAAAGTTTAATATATATAGATATATACACATACACTTCAAGTAGTGACCTTTCCCATGTGTAGTTTGTTTAATGCATGTCATACAATGTTCCAAAGTGATTTAGACAAGTACTTATTTTATTAACTTAGATGACAGTCAGTTAACTTTTCTTTGACCAAGAACAAAGATCATGATATTTTGCAAAAAAAAAAAAAGAACAGACGGTTACTTGATTGATTGCATGTCAAAGTTGGCAGCTAAATCTTTCAAGGGACACAGTTACTTCACATACTTCACTTTATTGAATTTGAAATTTCTGCTGGTGGGGAAATTAATGGCGTTTTGCTGAATAATGATGAAATATGTATCATCATCACCATTATTATTAGTAGTTTTATTGACTGGGATGTGGATGTGGGCGAGCTGGCATTTTTAGTCACATTTCCCATCAACTTATTAGAGCAAATCATTTTCTTACTCTGCTGAAAGACAAAGCACTATACTCTTTTTGTACCAAACCTTTTTATTTAACAGGAAATCCATCTGTTCACCATATTTATTAACTATTTCCATGTGACATATAAGTCACAAACATTCGTACAACTCTGTGGTGTCCACAAAGCTATATCATTGCTTTGCTTTTTTTTTTGCAGGTGGTACAAACTAACAAACTGTTGATTTTCTGAATCTATCAAAATTGAAATGCTGATGATTCTTGATTGCAAAGAGAATGAAATGTTTGTTATTGGATAACCTTGAATACGACTGTCAGTCTTAGCTCTAGTTTGACCTAAACATGTGCTATATTGTCCTTTTTTAATAAATTTTCTACATATTAATAAAATATTCAAATAGTCCGACTGGCTGTGGTGAATTTGTTTAATTACATGGCTGAGATATCAAATCTGTTTGAAAAGTTTTTGTCTTGTCCCCTCTCATGAATTCATGACCAGGGGCCTCATGTACGAAGAATTCGTACGCCCAAAATCCTAGCGTACGACTTTTTCCACGCAAACGTCCGGATGTATCAAGGGGGAAAAGTCCATGGATTTTTGTGGTGCTTCACTCCAACTTCAGAGCTGTCGTACACACGAATCCACAGCTACAGCTGACTTTGGCGACGTTGTGGCGTTCTGGTGCACGGGGAGCCGCTTCGACGGTGGAGCCGCTGGGGGCGGTGGGAGTCCCCACATCACCGTACTGACGTACTACAAGACCCCGCGGAACTGGGAGCCGTAACGCTGGAGCTGCTGGGGGGAGTCACTGGGGATGCTTGAAGTCCCAGGCTGAGCCTGGACTGTGTGTCATTGTCTATTCGGAGATAATACATTGAATAATTAAACACAAGTCTAAGGCTTTGTTACTGATCACCTTTGATATATTGACATGTTTACGCATGAACATCTACGGTTCGGTATCTTTTTGTGCAGGCTACACTGCTCACTTCTTAGAATAAGAATATTTGTCTTATTTCAAGTCAAAATGTCTCATTTCTAGTCAAACACATCACCTAAAAAATCTTACTCCATCGGACGATTTTTCTACTTTTTCTACATTTCGAGTGAAAACCTGCTTAAAAATGTAAATTGTCTAGAAACGAGTTACTTTTGAGGCGATTTATCTGTTTTATCAGAAATTAAACATTTTGATTAGAAATAAGACAAATATTGTGGTAAGTTTGAGTTTTTACAGTGGATTTGTTATGAGGTAGTAATGGAATAACTCACCTTGGGATAAATCAATGGCAGCTATGCGGTTATCAAAAAGGGCGAGACAGGAGGTCTGTTTGACCTGCACGTTGATGGTAGGCAGCCACCCTCCTCTTGACGTGCACCTTCATGTCGGAACACTTTTTTTTTTCAGGGACTGTGTGCTGCTCCGACCCCACGGCATTCACACTCTATCCCACTCACCTGTTTCTCTTTTTATTTATCCCGCAGGACAATGTGCCAAAAAAGCACTTTTTTTATGTGCCTCAACTTCAGTGAGGAGGGTCTGTAGCTCACAGTCTGTGAAATTTCTCTTCTGAAACTTGCTCATTGTGTAAATAGAATTGTGCAGAGAGCGAAATAATACATGCAGATGTTATTTAAATGAATTTACATATGTAAATAGTGGTGTGGACAGGCAGGAGTCTTGCACTCCCATATGTGCACTCAATTCCACGTTGATTGTGATGTACAAAGGACATGTGCTTGGATTCTTGGGTACGCTCAGTTTCATACATCAGGATTTTTTGTTCGTACGCCTTTTTCTGGATTTGGGTGTACGCCAAGATCTAGTAGGAAATCCACGCAACTCTTAGTATATGAGGCCCCAGGTGTCAAGTTCAATGAAAGGTGATTTCACAAAGGTGTATGCATTTGTGTCAACAAACATAGTCCTTGTCCCAGATATGATCAGTTGAGATCAGTTTTAGCGAGATAAGTTCAGGGTTGATCCTGGATCTTCCATACCACAAAGCCGGATTTCGTTTTTTCCAGACCTGTCTCCATGGTGATTTACTCTGAAAAACTATCCTGCTCCAGGGTAACTGTCTGGATTGAATCTGATCCTGTGAAAAGCACCACCCACTGGACAATCAGATGTCTAGAAAAACAATGACCTGTCCATTCCTCCACGTAAGACAGGTGGTGAGGAGAGAGTTACGGTGTGAAAGAATCTTCCGGGACCGATCCGACCGTTTAAATGTCACCGAATTTTACCGATTCTCACGCCCTGGACCACAGACAGTATACTGTACATCACCCTGAGGTTCTTTGACACGGGTCGTTTCCTTTATTCAGTGGGAGATGTGGAGCGACTCATCAGAAACACCGTCTGTCGGTGGTCCACCAAGTCACCTGAGACCTCATTGATTTGAAAGATGAGTTTGTTGTCTTCACGAGACACTTTCCATACATGTGGTTCAGTAAAGGAAATGTGAACAGTGTCATCTCCACACTTCATTCATGGTGTTTGAGGGTTCCCCCTCTTTTTTGAAGAGGGACATGATATTTTTGTTCTTTGTCCCTGGTCATCTCTAACACAGATCCATCAGAT
>CAAKHB010004928.1:0-12469 GCA_901007665.1 Aeoliscus strigatus
CTCTTCAGCAGCAATATCTATGACAACTTCTGTCGCTCCCCAGCTGAGAAGCTGGCAGGTATTGAACAACTGATCATCTCAGAGTCTGGGATGGATGAGAAGTGGACCACCCTATCCACCATCCTCTTCGACCCTGCAGCCCAAGCCATCGGCTTCAAAACCAGTCCTGATGTTTCCTGGTTTGACCAGATTGCTGGAGAGATCAAAATGTCTCATTTGTAGTCAAACACATCACCTAAAAAGTACCCCAAAAAAAGTTGATCCATCGGCCGATTTTTCTACTCATTGAAAAGTTCAGTGAAAACTTGCTTAAAAGTGTAAATTGTCCAAAAATAAGGTACTTTTTAGGCGATGTGTCTGTCTTTGACTAGAATCGAGACATTTAGACTGGAAATATGACAAATATTCTTCATAAGATTGAGTTTTTACAGTGGATGTAACCAATATGATAAACACATTTGTTGTGAGGTAGTAATGGAATAACTGACCTTGGAATGGCAACCACATGGTTATCAAAGGGGGTGAGACCCTCACCGCCTGTTTAACCTGCATGTTGACGGTGGGCAGCCACCCTCTTGACCCTCTTGACGTGCACCTTACTGTCGGAACACCATCCATCCATCATCTTACGCTTCTTCCGGGACCGGGTCGCGGGAAAATAACTTTGCACCAGTCTTCTGCTCGCTACTCTCTATACTTCCTGCAGAATTTCAGTCAGTTATTTTCTCAGATGCTCAGAAAAGCGGCCATTTTTGCTTAAAATACATGTTTTGGCCAAACTTTAATTTATTCCCAATCTTTATCCTTAAAAAAAATATATGAACTATATACCGTTGGATAGGTCTGCTTCCTTGTCGATAGGATGTATGGTTCTCACGCTACGGGCCCGAAAGCGGCCGCTGCCCCTGAAAGAAAGGGGAGAAATCAGCTGGACACCTGGTGCCTGTCACACACATCCACAGACTCACGCACCAACATCGGCCTGTTGGTCTGTAGCTCTGCCATACGTTCACCTACGGCCGTAAACTATACATCTACGCGTTCGGGGAGTCATCGCCGTGCCAACCGTGGGTGCTTCGCCCCCCCCTGGTCGCCCCACCCCCGGTCGCCCCACCCCCGGTCGCCCCCCCGTTCATAAGAACGGCCTACGGTGCTACAGCTGTATATTTGGATGTAGCCGAAGGGCCGTTCTGGCCTACAGTGCTTCTGCTCTGCGATTTCGGGTCGACGACGGAGCGACGGGCGGCACGCGGACGGCAACGGGCAGACCCACCTCAAAATTTCTCGAAGAGGGATTTTCTAGTTGGAATTATCCTGCTTTTTAGCTGTCTGGCCAACAGTCAACCACCATTTTCTCCTCCCTCATAAAACGTTACAAAAAATAAAGCATAAATAAATAAAGCATATTGCACTTTTTATTATACAGCTCATGGAGTTGAAACTTTAAATTACATATAGAATTATATGAACTGTCCTTTTCCATATTGCATATGTCTTTCTCCAAATTTTCTTGCTTTATTACATTTTGTTTTTTAATTCCTGGTGAGTGAACAATGAATTTTCTTCATAAAAATGCTTTGGAGGCCTCCCATACAGACGGTAGTTTATCTGTAGATCCAATATTCATATCAAAAAAGTTTGGAGTTCCTCTGCTAACATGATACTAAAAGGTTCTGTAGTGATGAATATCAAAAAAGACAAAACAGAGTCACTGAGAAACTGAGGTTAGGGTACTTTGCCTATCATTTGACACGATGTACCAAAAAATGTTTGCTGAGATGAAAAGATGCGTTTAATGACGTTTATTGCAGTAAATAACTTATAGTAACGTGCACAAAATATATAAAATAAATTAAATCACAGCAATCAAAGCAAAACAGCAGTCAACAAAAAATGAGGCTTCACACACTCACCCTCTCTTTGTTATCACACAGGTGATTATAATATGTAGGTGTCCACTCACATCCCTGTGACCTCATTACCGTGATTGTAAACACGAGTAAATAGTAAAATATAAACAACCAAAACAACCTAAATAAAAAACACAAAATAATTATTTAAACCTCATATTACCCTTCATGGCTTCTACAGGTTCATTCTGTAGTAACATCATATTAAGTCTTCATCGTCCCTTCTTGGCCTTATCTACATTTAGGTCTATGTGTAATTCTACGGCGCTATGGTCAGTGAGTGCGATGGCAACTACAGAAAAAATTAAGAGACCACTGCAATTTCTTTCTGAAATCATTATCTCAACATGTATGAGAGCAAATCCATTCCAGTATCTATTGAATTCTTGCGCCAGGAGTGGAATAAAGTCACCCAAGAACGATGTGAAAGACTGGTAGAGAGCATACCAAGACACAAGAAAGCTGTGTTTAAAAATCAGGGTTATTCCACCAAATATTGATTCCTGAACTCTTGCAAAGTTAAAACATGAGTATTGTGATGTTTTAAAATTAATATGGTCTTGTTTTCTTTGCATTATTTGAGGTCTGAAAACTTTGCATCTTTTTTTATTTTGACCATTTGTCATTTTCTGCAAATTAATACTCTAAATGACAATATTTGGAATTTGGAAGAAATGCTGTCAGTAGATATAAAATGAAACAAAGATGTTCATAAACACATAATTATGAATAGTAAAAACAGAAATACTGACAATTTTGCAGTGTTCTCTTAATTTTTTCCAAAGCTGTATATCATGATCCACCACTGAGTCTACTTAAGTGTCACAAATTTAAAAGAAGTCAATCCGTGAGTGCAATTTGTGTATCTTGGGGTCTTGTTCACAAGTGAAGGATGGATGGAGCGTGAGATTTACAGGTGGATTGGTGCAGCGGCTGCAATGACGCAGTCTCTGTACAGGTCCATGAAGAAGGAACTGAGCTGAAAAGAGAAGCTCTTGATTTACCAGTCAATCTACGTTCTTAACCTCACCTGTGGCCTGTGGAACTTTGGATCATGACCGAAAGAACAATGATCTCGGATACAAGCGGCCGAGAACAGTTTCCTTCGTAGGGCGGCGGGGCGCTCCCTGAGAGATAAGGTGAGGATCTCTGACATTTGGGAGGAGCTCGGAGTAGAGCCGCTGCTCCTCCACATTGAGAGGAGCCAGCTGAGGTGGCTCAGGCATCTGTATCAGATGCCCCCTGGACGCCTTCCTAGGGAGGTATTACAGGCATGCCCAATCGGAAGGAGACCCCAGGGAAGACTGAGGACACTCTGGAGTAACTATGTCACTCGTCTGGCCTGGGAATGCCTTGGGGTCCTCCCGGAAGAGCTGGAGGAGACGTCTGGGGAGGGTCTGGGCATCCCTTCTCAGGCTGCTGACCCTGCGACCTGGTCCCGGATAAGCGGTATAAAATGGATGAATGGAGACCCACTCCCTTGCTGAGGAACTCAGATCATTCAGATTTCAAATTTGGTACGACATTCTCTCCCAGATTAATATCACAAGCTCTTCAGTCGGCCAACATGCAAGCATGATGTTCAAGGGAAAGAAAATGAAGGCTGGGAGTTTCCTTCTTTAATGCTGTGATAGACTGCAGTCTCTGGTCTTTGGCGGACCGCATTCAGTCCCTAGGTGTCTTTCCCCAGACAGCTCCTCCAGCTCTTCCGGGAGGACCCCAAGGCGTTCCTAGACCAGCCGAGTGACAGTCACTCAAGCGTGCCCGGGATCTTCCCCGGGGTCTCCTCTTGGTGGGACATACCTGGAATACCTCCCTAGAGAGGCATCCAGGGGGCATCCAGTCCAGATGCCAGAGGCACCTCAGGTGGCCCCTCTCGATGTGGAGGATGTAGCGGACACCCTGCTTGGTATCATTCCTCCACATTTCTTTCTCACTACTCGTGAATCAGCCCGTCAGAGGTCCCCTTACCCCTGCTGACTTCTCAACACAGAACCTCCTTATCAAGATGGCGCCAAGAGCCGTCTTGAATGGTCGTCCTCCCTCTAAGTTCACTCTCTGGTCATCAAACCATAAAGATGTCACTGCTGACATAAGAGAAAGACCTAGCAGGGAGAAGAATCTTCCTCCCTTCCACAGTTTGACTCCAAACCCCAAAACTCCCCCACTCTCATTTTTGGGGGGGTCAAACTGAGCCCCAGACCTTTTCATACATTCCTGAGCAGGACTGAGACTTGAGATTCCATTCCATTCATTTGTAACCTAACAAATGTATTAAATATATGTGTCCTGTGGTAATGCTATGTACTCTTATGTAAGAACATTACTTGTTTACCACCAGTCTACTTGAGGTTGACATTAGAATCATGGATGTTTTGACGTTTGCTGTCCAACAATGTTCCCTTTTCTGATGACATACACTAATGCCTTACTAGACTACAGTCAGCAGCGTGAAATGTGTAATGCCGATACGTCTTTCTCAATGTTCTTTCTTCTAGTATGTTCATTCTAGTACACTTGAACCATTTAATACGTAATCTTCTTACAGATCCTGATTCTTTATCATAGTTAAGTACGGTAATGATGTTAGTTATACTAGGATACCTAGTCTTTAACTGCATGATACATTCTGTGCCAGTAATTTATACATTGGTTCATACATTGGGTCATGATATTTGGAGAACACAAAAGATTAATCGTTGGCTCTAGACCACAGATGTCTGTCTCCTCAGGGCTGGTACAGGCACCGAGCCCGACAGTCGTCAATTACAATTGATATCTCCTCCTCAACTTGTTACTTGAGGTGTGATTGGACATTAGCTTGACCAATTCATACATGGTGTATGAATTAGTCAAGGACCCGGAGGGGGTAATCCACCTTTTTCCAGTCGAGAACCATGGCCTCAGACTTGGAGGTGCGGATTTATTTATTTGTACATTTTGTGTTGAAGTTGATCTAAAACACAAAATAAAGCCGATTCTGCACATTCTGTATAAGTTTATGGTCAGCTTATTGGCAAATATGTTCACATTTGAATGTAACTAACAGGACTCAGGTTTTCATCCTTGACCGTATTTACACGAGTGGATACACATTGCTTCTGCTGTTATTAATACCAGTACATTCATCACGCAGTATTACACAGTAGTGTCACCTCAATGCGCACACACACCTCATTTCACTGTTAATGATAATTAATGTTTGGTATTTAAAACAATTAAATCAGCTCTTAACATGTTTCTGTGGCCTGTCTAACCAATTACCTAGGTCACAGATGTCATTTTATTTTTCTTCTAATGGCAAGTGGACTTAACACGCTCAAGTAGGCAGTGATGGGTGTGGGGGTCCTTCCTCAGTCATTTCTCCCTCCATTAGGTTTGTATGGGGGGATCATTTACATTGTGTGTTCAACTGGGCTGAAGAGAGCTGCCAGAAGTATGATAATTTGTTAGTATTCAGTCAAGAGGTTCCTGACCACACTTCATTGGTGGTGACAGAAGCAGATGATGTGTTAATGGTTGATCATGGGTACCACTGTCGACACTTTAATTCCAATGGTTAATAATTGACATCAGGTCACAGGAGAAGATTGTTTTTTTCAAGGTGAAATATGAATGGTTCCACTTTCATCACAACATCCTTTTACTAGCTATTCGTTTATCTAAGTGCTACAAAAACAGTAAAAACCCAACACAGTTTATTGAAAGACAGATCAACCATCTTGGATTCTGAACTCAGGGGCCTCTGAATTGGACCAATGACATTCTATTTGAGTCCTTTTCCATGCTGTGGATAGAAAGTTATCAGATTCCAATTCAGACTTCAAGTGGAACACATCACTCAGACGGTAGAAAATTATTAAAACGTAGAGTAAATGGAAATGTCATGAACTGGATCAGTGGAACAGTTAACGCACGACTGCAATATTAATATGTTTACAGCGATTGGCCTGATACAGTAGCGCAGAAGTACTGTGTCAGTCAGTCAGATACAGAAGTTTGACCAATTAAAACACTGCTCTTCAGATAGAGGAGATACATACACCCTCAATGGGCACTGTGGCAGGCAGAAGTATTTATATAGAGATAGAGAGATAGATATACATACACACGCGTTACTATAATGTAGGCTTTAGGCATTTGGATAACTGGACCTGCCACCACTGCTAACAAAGAAAAAAGGACTGAACAAAAATGGTTTCGAGACTCTAAGGCTATGAATGAATCTGCATTCATAAACATTGTCGTTGAAGCTACCAGATTGCTATGAGAGGCCTGGTCTTTTTATATTGAAGGCCGTTATTTCAAAACCCTCTCACATCACCAGCCTCTCCACAGCTACAGGACAGAGTAAAACATCCACCATGCCTCCTACCTCGACCTTGCATTTATGCATACATTTAAATCCCATCTGGTGCTATAAAACAGTGACTGATCTAATGGATAAACCTTGGGGCTAATAATTAGCCATCACATCAAACTGTGTGGTGTGTCTTTGACTAATTGTCCCCCATTCTATAAACAACCTTTAGTCTGTACAATTTTTAGACAGATGCACTGGTCTCAAGTGATTAGAGAGAAAAATGCACCATCCCTGCAAAAAGTGTAGGCAATGTCACCCCGGAAATTGAAATTAGCTATTGTTGTGTCTATTTATATTAAGTCTGCCATAACACCCAACCATCTAATCCCTCTATGCTGTTGACCCTTGAAACACTAATGTGGGGGTGGGAAACATGCAAATTGATATATTCTTAACATCACCTCTCTTTTCTGTTGTTACTTACCTCAAGGACTCACCACGTCTCAACTGCAGCTTTAAGTGGACTGGAGAGAGAACAAAGTGGACCGGAGCACTGAACCCACTGGTAATCGTAGCAGAAAGCCTCAGGTAATCAGCGTCAACATTACAAACAAGCTTGCAGTTTTGTACCTCAAATGTTGCGGACGAACTCGGGAATTGAAACGAGTAATATGGTCCCAAACGCAACACACGAGATGATGGTTGTGGTTAAGGCAAAAGACTATTATTATGTGGGAAATCACTGTAGTGGGGGAACGGGGGAGGAAACAAAAATCGGACCCCAAAAAAGGCCACTGCAAAAATCTCCAGTAAAGAGAGGAGACCTCAGCGAAAATAATTAAAGATGAACATTCAGAATGGACGTTAACATTTGGGAAAACAGGAGGCTGATACAGGGGCATGCAGCATTGGCAACGGACCATGGGAGACAAGGGCTGGAGAGATATGCAAAGCAGAGGAACAATCAAGGCAAGGAGGAGAGGGGCGTGGGAAGCTTTATGACCTCTTTATTGAACAGGTGTGAGTGGTAGAGGCTGATTGTGGCGAAGATTGGCTGATTGGCTTGGGAGTAGTGAGGGGTGATGCATTTAGGGGAGAACGGTGAATACTACAATTTTTATTTTTGAATTTAGATTCTCCTCTCTTGGGACGTGGTTAGTAGCATAAATGAAAAAGAATTCCGTTAGTTAACATTTTCAATATTTGTTTAACATATTTTTCCAGTCCAGTAGGAAATGGGAGGATCTTTTGTTCATTCACAGCCTTTTTCCCCCAAATCCTTAACATGCATTACTGTTTGGATTTTGATCATCCTGATGACAGATCCACACAGTTTTAATTAATGGATTCATTTATGAAAGAGAGCGATGCGGGATGGATAAAATGGTATATTTCCAATAATTATAAGAATTATTTATGTGCATTCTTAAATTTACAGAAGCCCTAATCGTGGTTTGGCAGCATGTGTCGATTTTTGATGAATGCGGAAAGGCACGTAATTTCCAGTCTATGAACAGACCCGGGCCGGCCAATGTACCCACCCCCACCAACCCCATCAAACGACAAGCTGGTGGCACCCCGCCATGCCCCCAGCCACACCCCGACCCAAATCACCGGAAGTCTCACAAGACACCGCAACCACCAAATTCCCCAAGACGGACCCACCGCAACCCCCACCACCACGACACAGCCAAACGCAGACACAACCAACATCAAGAACCCCACCCCGCCTCCTGGTGTCCAGGGCCCGCAATCAGCCCCCGCCACCCAGGCAGCACCCCACACCAGGGGAGGCAGGCTAGTCCACCCAGGCCACAGCATACCACCCGCAGCACATCAGACACGGCCACTGTGGTCCGCCGACCCCTGGTAAGCCACGGCAGAGACAGCAGACCCGTCTACCCCTCTCCTTGTGTAGTGTATGTGAGGGAGTGCGTGAGTGTATGTGAGGCTGTGCAACGTGTGAGTGACTATGGTGCAATTAAAATTTGTGGGAACAGCCAGAGCATTGGTATCCAGCCGCTGATTGACGGAGGATCCAACTGGCTGCCCTGTCCGACCCCCAAGCCCTCAATGTCTAAGTGCAATAAAATGGAGGATGGGATCGGCAGGCAAAGTGCACTGGATTGGCCCGAACCACCGATCTGGGTTCCGTGCGCCCCCACCCCCGCTCGCCTAGACTATCTCCACAGGCCCTGATGTCTGACGAGGTAAGAAGGAGAGAGTCAGGGAGAGGGGATATGCCCAGACGCGATTGTGTTGACGCTTCCCGACTGGCCCAGAGGACCCCCCAGCCCAGGCACAGGGGGCTCAGTTGTTCCCAGCCCGGTGACCGCAACAGATGCCCACGGGTACCGCCTACATTCAGAGACAGGAGACCCCCAGGCAGGGGACCAAACAAGTCCATGACCAGGTCGGGCTGCTGTATTTTTTTTACAGACTAGATGTCGGTATTCTGCCAGTTTTCACATTGGGAGGACGGTAGATTTTGCCCAGTTAATCAGGTATTCTGAGATTTTGGAGAAATTGACAATCAATGCAACAGTGCAAGTGAGGAATGTGACCCTTCCAAGAAGAGTAATACATAATCTGCATAAAGGCTTATTTTGTGGTTGGAATTCATTGTTTGCATCCCTCAATGGCTATACAGTGAGGGCCTCCTCATCAGGTATCATGCACTCAGCATGATGTGCATTGAATGTTTTTTAATTATAAAACCAGTGAGAGAAATTGTATAGTACTTGAACAGCATTACTTTGAAAAGCTGAACAAAACCAGATGAATTAAAACATATTACAAACATATTCCTACTCCGTGTTACATTTAAATTTCAGAATCCTAAATAGGCATAATGATGATTTATTATCTATTTCAGCCAGTATAAACCATTGATATAATTGGGTGCAGTGAAACTTGGATTAATAAAAGGTCTTATCTGAACACACTACACCTGGATGGATATACTGTACACTCTACAATAGGAGATCTGGCATACCAGATGGTGGTGTATTCTTATATGTAATTTCACTATATTCTGTGAATGTCTGTGATGACTTATTTACTGATTATGTATATTCAGATTCTTCATTTGTTGAGATAAATGTAATGGAATAAAATCCAGTAAATCAGTCATTGATGTTATCATCACAAATATTTGCAATGCTTGTTTTCACTCAGGTTTAATTTTGTTAGATATCACAGATCACTTTCCTACAGTACTTTTTTTATTGATTCTATGAAACATATGGAGATACCGTCGAAAAACAAAGTGAAAGTACTGAATGAAAAGAATGGAATTATCTGAAAAACTTTGAGATAAAACATGGGATTCTATTTATAGCTGCAAATTTCCAGATGTGCCATATAATGTTCTTGTTGAAGAGTTAACTGCTTCTATAAATGCTACCATACCTCAGAAGATTACAAAATTTGCCAGAAAATATGGCTTACGAGGGGCATTCTGAAATCAGTTAAAAAGAAGAACACACTTTATAAACACTACGTTCAAAATCCAACTAATGAAAACAAAGAAAAGCATACAAAATGGAAAAACATGTCATGCGGAAAAGTAAATGCAAATATTACACTGAGCTTATCAAGGCTTCTCAAGGTGATCAGAAGCAATGCTGGAAGTGCTGAAAAAAGATACTGTAAAAAAAACCTACTGTAATTCCTGACACAAATCATGCAAAATGCCAAAAGCAATTTAATCATGTTGCTCTTGCAAACAGTATTAATGAGTATTATAATATAATATAATATATAATATATATGTAATATACTCTGTAGGAGAAAAATCTCTAAATCTGTCAGCTCATCAGAGGGAGATCCTTCAAAAATATCTTCAAGGAAATTATGTAAACTCTTTTTCTTGCACAACTAATAAAATAGAATGTTTTAAAAATATTTTAGTAGTAAGATTTTAGCTTCTAACAATGTTATGACAATAAAGGAAGAACATTTTCAGAGAAAGATCTGGAAAAAGTTTTCTGGCTGTTATGAAGGTACATTATGTTATTTTTAAAAGCATTCCAATAATTTTATGTGATAGTGAGGGTAGAGCATTCTTAGCGCAACATTTTCAAAGCGTTTTCAGGATCTAATTAAGTCCTCGGATTACATAATATTATTTTAAAATCATTCTTACCATGTTATATAATAATAAAGGAAAAACATTTTGGAAATGTTTTCTGGATGTTAATGATGCCTCATCAGATCACAAAGCATTTCTTAATTAACATTTCTGAAATGTGATATGCACACAAAGATAGAACATTTTGTTTGTAACATTGAAAGTATATTTTGTGGATAATGTTGAGGTAACATATTACAGAGTGTAATTTTATTAAATGTTGCCACAATCTTGAATAATATCATAGGAAGCAACATTTCCAAGCAATGTTTTCAGTGTGTTATCAAGGTCACAGATTATCTTTTTTATATGTAAAACATTCTTACTATTACGCGATAATAAAGTAGGGGTATTCTTAAAGCATTTTGAAAATGTTTTTAGGATGTTATTAATACCTCAGATTATGCAATGTTGTATGTAACATGTCAACAGCTGTATAATATTTGTCTTCAGACTTCTCGGAATGTTGTTTCATGAATGATTAAAGAATTTTCTGCAATAAAACATTCTCATGATATTACAGGAAAACAAGAGAGGAAGATTCTCAAAGCAGTGAATGATTTAATGACGTTATTAAGGTCTCAGATTGTTATTTTTAAAACATATTTACATTGGTATGTGACAATAACTGTCATGGGGCCTGTACCACGAAGCTCGATTAATAAGTCCTGGATCAACTCCATTGATCCAGGACTGACTTAGCGAGATCATGGCGATCAGGATCATCGGTATCACGAAGCTGGATATCAACTCGCTAATTCAACCCAGCTTTGTCTCATCAAGACCCGTGAACGTGCACGTATAAGAGGTGTGTTCGAGGCAGCAGACCAATCACAATCATCAGCACACGATGGGGGACAGAGCGCCTCGCGCCGGCCGCAGAGGTTAATGCTGGAAAAGTAGGAGAAGTCAGAGATTGTAGAAAAAGACAAACACCATGGAAGCTGCCAGAAGACGACGAAGCAGCTGACAACACATCTCAGACTGTGTAAATGTGTACGTTGCTCATTAATGCCTCAATGAACCTACAACATCCGTGAATCCCACAAAATCACATTATTAATTTTTTCCAGTTAAAAGATCAAACAAAAAAACACTAAAGTGTCAACTTTAGTATTGAAATTCAATTCATTCATATCAATATAGCTAGTTGATCGTCTGTATTAGGAGACTATGAAAACCCACGAGTCGTCAGGAGGCTGAGCATTTGGACTAAACTATAAAAACTACAGGCTCCAACGTCTGCTGTTTACTTTCATCTATTAAGTATAAAATCTTAACAGTGAATCCCACAAAAAAACCTTAAAACACAGTGCAAGCCAGTGAGCAAACGAGTTAGCGGTCAGCAAAAAGTAGGACCCCCCACCCCCAGTTCATTCTTACATTCCGCCGGTACAACAGCTGATTTTACTACTTCCCTCAAGTACCCCCCCACCTGACTCCTCCCCAGATGTGACACAAAGAAGGAAGATACCTGGACCTACAGTCTGAATCAAATCATCTGATGGATCTGTGTTAGAGATGATCGGGGACAAAGAGAAAAAATATCATCCCTCAAACACCATGAATGAAGTGGGGAGATGACACTGTTCACATTTCCTTTACTGAACCACATGTATGAAAGTGTCTCGTGAAGAATCAGTGAGGTCTCAGGTGACTTAGTGGACCACCGACAGACGGTGTTTCATCTCCCACTGAATACAGGAAACGACCCGTGTCAAAGAACCTCAGGGTGATGTATACTGACGGTGGTCCAGGGTGTGAGAATCGGTAAAATTCGGTGAAATTTAACGGGTCCGATAGGTCCCGGAAGATTCTTTCACGCCGTAACTCTCTCCTCACCATATAATGGTTAAATGTCAATGACGATACATTTGTTTGGTACCACAGACAATTCAATAAAGTTTTGGGAGATAAAAAACTCTCCTCACCACCTGTCTTACGTAGCGGAATGGGCGGGTCATTGTTTTTCCTGACATCTGATTGGCCAGTGGGTGGTGCTGTTTACAGGATCAGATTCAATCCAGACAGTAAATTACCATGGTAACAGGTCTTGATTAAACGAAATCCGGCTTCGTGGTACCGAAGATCCAGGATCAACCCTGAAGTTATCTCGTTAAAACC
>CAAKHB010004929.1:17606-36004 GCA_901007665.1 Aeoliscus strigatus
GGGGGGGGGGGGCAGACGACAGTATTCATGTTGGAGCCACGGGGCGTGTCCTTCCCTCTGATGGCGTCTGAGGAGAGAACCTGACAGCAGCGTGAAGGGTCACTGTGGATTGTTGCTTTATTTCTCGGGAGGGTGGGGGGCGGGGGGGCTCTACTCTCGTCGGCCTCGACCGTTCTTCAGCCAGGACACAAACTCCTTGGCCGCCTCGTCCTGCAGGTAGGAGCTGACGTCGCTGGTGTAGGTGCCGTCTGCGTGGCGCCTGGATAGACTCCTGTGGAGAAACGAGAATGAGACGCGGGTGGGTCCACCCCCCCCCCCCCCCCGCCGGGAGGGACACTCACCCGTTTCGTTTGGAGTTCTTCAGCCACTGGACGAAATCCTGAGCTCTTCTCGTCTCCAGGTATTTACTGTAGTCGTTGGAAAAGGTCCCCTCCGAATGTCTCTTCATGTTCAGAAGCTCGACGGGTTCGTTGGAAATGGAGTTTTCATTCAAAAGCCTGGAAGACAGCGACAAACAAACCTGACTGGCAGTGACGTACGTGGCATTTCATGATAGAACACTCTAGAAAATCCCCCGCTGAGATGTTCTTTTTAATGTGGGTCCGCTGCTGGACCCGTCGGGGTCCACGGGCCACGGGTTGACAACCCTCCTCCATCTGATGTCACTCAGGTCAGGAAGAGACTGAGTGTGATCTAGAGGGACGTGAACCCACTCTGACGTGACGCCTCAGAGCCCGCGGGTCTGATACCATGTGCGGTACGTTACGTCCCTTCCTGTAGTGATGAGTCAATCTTTGGTGCCTTGGGACGACAACGAGTGGCTCCGTCACATGACTGGAGGTGAGCTTTGTTTTATTGACATGGTTTGTTGTTGTTGTTGTTGTTGTTGTCGTCGTTTTGACATTTGTCATTTGAATTATGACTCTGCAGCCGTCTTCCTGTCCTTCCTGGTGTTCTACTGTTTGGTTGGATATTGAACAGACCTCGTCTAGTTCATGTTATTTTAAATCTCTGAACAATCCTGTGACTTTGTCTGTGAAAGAAAAAAAAAAGATGAACAGCAACAGACGTAACTAAACTGGATCTGACTTCACCTTACAACCGTGTGTAAATATTCATGAATACACGAATACTGTCGAGTGACCCCTCGTCTACATGTTGAATAACGTCCTTTGTGTCCTGGTTCAGTGTGTCAATGAATGACGTCGATGTCAATTGACGTGTGAAGGGATTTTTAACCCCCTAAGACCGAAGACGTACACAGAGTAAAGAGTTTCTTTAAATTCAAAGTATTATTTCTAGTATTATGACTTGTGAATAATTGATCAATGTAATATTTTGTAATTATTCATTGTAATTTATTTTAATCCCAAACAGCAAGGAGGAAATCTCAGGCCTCAGGAGGTTAAAGAAGTGTGACCGTCGTCACTTCCAACTCATCCCCTAGAACCGGTTCCATCGCTGTGATAAAGTCGTCATGGAAACAGTCGCTGTCAAGTCTGAAACAGAGAACTTGGACTTGTCCCTGTCCCTTCTACTTCTGTGTCTCTTTCCCTTCAACACACAACTGAACAACAACAACAAACAAACAACAACCCACAGAAACACACACAAACCGCTACGGACAAGAAGCTGATGGAGCTGTGGAGGAGTTTCCCTGTGGACTGTTCCTGTTCCATGTCAGTGATGGGGTGGAGGTCAGAGAGGAGGAGGAGGACGAAGCCGTCTTACATTGAGTCGGGGTCTGTTTCCGGGTCGGGCGCCTGCCAGCTGCTTTGGACGATGATGAGCAGCAGGAGTCCAGCCAAAGAGTGAGCGTTTGTCATCGTTTGAGATGCTGCGAGAGACACGGAAACACACGGAAACACACGGAAACACACCGATGAGCTTCCTGAAGAGAACGTCTGGAGGAAAGACGGCTGCTCTCACCTGTCTCGGGGAGGGATGCTGAGTGCTGACGGCTCCTGGAGCTGCTTCACGGGCGCCTCCGTGGGCTGGGTCTTATATAGGAGGAGCAGACGGGCTCTCCCCCAGGCGACGCCTCCGTCACGGCTCCTTTCAGCCCGTTGATCAGCCGCTGGCTCAGTCCAGACAACGCAGCTGGACTGGAACAAACACAAGTGGCGAAGGGCTGCGGGGTCAGAGGTCACCCAATCCTCTGGACAACAAGCGGTGACAAACTGACCGTGTGCTCAATCACTTCCAGTCGCCTGGCAAGATGTGTGTGTGAGTCAGGTGGGAAACGGAATGACGGCGTGGTGTCAGTCCGTCATCCATTTCTACAGCAAAGTACACACCACACACACACACACACACAAACTCTTCTGACACCTCTCTCTGTGCTCGTTTGTACTTATTTAACACAACCGATGTATCAGTCGTCGTTTTAGGTCACATTATGTACAACTACTGACACAAATGGTGACGACACCAATGGTGGTGACAATAAATTGCATCGACTGCTCTTTGTTGTCAGTTTTTTGACAGTTCATTTGTGTTAATGGGGAACGTGACCAATGTGACTTTTTTTTTTTCAATGTTTCACTGTTGTGTAAAATTCAAAAAAAATATTGTTGAAAACTTGAATACTTTTGAAGAGAAATTCACAAAAAATATCATGGTATAATCCTACAGTGAAAACCAGAAAAGAGAAAGTAAGTAAGTATGTAAGTAAGTTGTGGAGGATATTTAATACTAAGAAGAATAATGAATGAAATTCTGGCTCAGTGTAAAACAAACGGATAAAAGGGACAAATATTCCAGAAACAAACTTTATTTCACTTTTGATTCCAACATGACAGCAAACAAACTGATTCATGTTCCTTTACATTTCAACCACAGTCAGTCACATAAAAAGACACAAAAAATGATGTTTAAAAAAAAAAAAAAAAAGGAAAAAGGAAAATACCGGTGTGTTCACATCTATTTGGGATCGACGAGGCATTTCCGCAGGAAGTGACTCATGAGGGTGTAGATATGGTGGTAGGCAGATCCTTGGAGGGAGTGGTCCTTGTCAGTGTACCACTGAAACACAGCACAGAATCAGGATTCTACCTCTACACACACACACACACACACCCCAACCCTCAACACATTAGAATCGCATCAAAAAGTACAAGTACCCTGTCAATGAACTCATCATCAACAACAACTCTTTGTTTCGACTAGCCGATATATTTCAAGGGTTCATTTCCTTTTAATCAACAAAATGAAAACAATACACAAATAATTACTAATAACAAATAAGCACAAATAGAGCCATATAAAGATCTTTCACTTTCTAAATTGACTTTTGGAAAATAAAATCTTTTTGATAATATTCTAATTGATTTTAATTTTTTTTAAAATAAACATTTACATTTGCAACAATAAAACCCTTTTTTTTTTTAGTTTTCCATTGCGAGTTTCCATTTCCATCCTTCATTAAACACCATCGGAGTCAATATTAGTCCCAGGTCGCCGCTCCAATATTTACCATTACTTCAAAGTCCACCTGCTCGTCCACCAGAGCTTTGGAGATCTGTGCCGCCTGCTGGAAATGGACGTTGTCTGCAGGAGAGACAGTTGGATACGTGACTGAACGTCAAAGCTCACACAGGCGTGTTTCCGTCCGTTTGTCCGTTTGTTCACTTCTCATCCGAATGCACTCACCGTCGGCGGTGCCGTGGACTAACAAGTAGTCGACTGCCTTGAAGTTCTTGGCTCTGGCCGTCACAGTGGAATTCTGGTACGAGAGTCGGGTCAGGACCGGTTCGTCGTCTGTACTGAATGTGAACGTCATAGCTTACTTTGTAAGAGTCTGCGTTCTCGCTGGGTCGGTCCATGTAGCGCTCGGTGTACACGGCATCTGCAAGGAACAACACACACACACACACACACACAAATTCAAAGTCAAAATTCAAAAGAAAATTCCAAAAATTCCCAGAAATTCAGTGATTGAAAATTGATGATTCAAATTCATCTTCTATCTACACACGCTTGATCAACAAAGAAAAAAAGAGGGAGACTAATCATGTCAGTGGTCTGACATCACGCTCCCTCCACGTTTCCTCACAGACATCATCAGCTCAGACCTGTGACTGAACAGTCCTCCGATGTGGAAATCAGCAGAGCGATTCTAGAAAGATCCTTAGAGTGACAAAGAACAAGTCCTGAACCTGTGGGATGAAACACGGCACCAACTTCTCCAGAAATGCTCCATTAAACACGCTGCAGGTGAACGTCACATGGAACTTTGTCTATGACCGTGGACCCCCCCCACGTGGTCCGACACACATCTGATGGTTGTCAAAGCCACTCGGGTCGCAAACAGGGCCCTTTGGACGTGTGTGTGTGTGATCTCACCATAATATTCCCACTTGGCCACTGGAGCAACTGCTACTCCACATTTGAAGAGTCCAGTTCCAGCACCCAAGGCCATGGAGGTGACGTAACCACCATAAGACTGAACAACAGCCAGAGTCAGTCACAAACAAACAAACAAACAACACAGACCAAAGACACAACTCACCCAGCCCCATATTGCTATTCTGTCCTTGTCGACGAAACCCATGTCGATGAATTTCCTACAACGGAGACGACGGGTGAAAACAACGTGAGGACAACCTGTGGCTGTCAGTGACGTCAGTGAACGTGGGAGCCGCCACGCTACCTCACAGCGGATATCTGATCCTCCACCTCAAACGTCCCCAGGCGCCCGTAGATGGCGTGCAGTATCTCATCGCCTTGGTAACCGCTTCCCCTCCCGTCAAAACTGGCGATGATGATCCCGTGTGAGCTGGACAGGTACGTGCCCCAGTTCAGTTTGAAGCGGTAGTCCACCCTCTGACTGCAGGGGCCGCCATACCTGGGTGGGGCAGGGACAGGGACGGGCTTCAGGAGGGGCCAGAGGGATGTCATGGGATGGAATTCAGCCGAGTGTCCTCGCTTACACGTCAATCAGAAGAGGATATTTCTTAGACTTCTTGAAATTTGGTGGCAACATCATCTGGTACCAAAGATCTGTGGGCAGGAACAGAGGGTTGGACGGTTCACATGTGATCGCTATAGTTTATTTCATATTGGAGATCTTATATTTTATAACATTTTAATATATCTTATTTTATTCTATTTTTATTTTCTATTTTATATTATTTCATTGTATTTTTTGTGCAGTGTTTTAAATCACTGCGAGTTTTCTTTATTCTTTTAAATATTCTCAAGGAGGCAGATTTCATGAAAATCCAGACTTTGTTCATCCCACACTTTTCTTTATTTCAACGTTACTGATGGACTGAATTCAATGAAATGAAACTTTCCAGAGATGTTTGGTTTTCATTTCTATCTGTGTACGAAGAACGGAATTAAAAAATGTTCCCTTCATTTCAGGATTAACGTAGGATTTTCATAAAACCTGCTTTCTGGAACGGGCCCCCGGGCACGCCCACACAAACTGGCCCGTAGAAAGGGATTGTGAAATAATTCCACCTGCAGCGACTGTTCTGTCTGGCGTTCTAACTGATGGTCAGTGATTACAAAGTGGATCCTCTCACCGAATCCGGCAACTTCTAAGGTGCCGTACTGCATTGTTGGCATTTGGAATTCTGACAGGATATTTTCCATTGCCTTGTTGTCTTCAAGGATGGAGAGCTCTGCAAACAGCAAAGTGGACCCAATTACACAAAGAAATCAGACGTAAGAAGAGATGAAATCAACCAAGAGGTCGTCTGGACGTTTCTTCTTCTCAGCAGCTTGTTACGTGCTCAAAAACCTGCTTTTCGTGGTTTGTTCAACCACGTGACCTGTGAATGTAATGTGTGTGTGTGTGTGTGTGTGTGTGTGTGTGTGTACGTACGTGCACCTGGACTCCTGTTGTCCATGAGGGTGTAGAGGGGCAGTCCTGGTCCTGGTTTGGGACACAAATAGAAAGAGAGCTGATCACACATCAGGCGTTAACTCAGACAAACGGCCCCCAGATGCTCCCGCTGCAGATGTTTCCGGACCGGTGGGGACGGGTGGTTCATGGCCTCAGAGGAGGTGGGTAACTGACCGTAGCAGTCCATTCGGTAGAACGAGGCGTCAAAGCTGAAGTAAGCAGAGTTGTACTGACACCTGTCCGTGTTCAGGGTGCAGGTGAGACACTGACGGGGGGAGGGGCCGCCGCCGAGCATGAGTCTGATGAACACACGAAGCAGCCCAAAGTCAGTTCCTGACACTTTCCTGGCTGATGAGCATTGATACCACAAATCTTGATGATATGTCCATGACATCTTTTATATACACGTGAATTGAGTTGACCTCACATCTCCAGTTTTCTGTCCAAAGAAACCCAGTACATCAGTTCAAACAACATATTTTTTTATCATCAAGCTGAGGTAAACTACAAATACTCAGACATGGAAGAATTGGTGACGCAAAATTCCCAAAACATCTGCTTTCACTTATATTTCCAAAAAATATTTTTTTCTAAAAATCTTTTTCAAAAAACTTTATAAAAACATTTTCCCCCAATAAAAAGTGTGTAATAAAAAAAAGTTCCAAAAAATATATTTCTAAAAATTTTTTCCAAACAATTTTTTTTTCAAAAAAATCTAAAAACCATTTTCCCCCAAAAAAGTATTTTCAAAATAATTTAATTTTCAAAAAATTAGTCTTTCCTAAAATACTGTCTTCCGATAATATAACATAAAAATAAAATAAATCAAGTACTTTTGTATGTTTTTCATGCTATTTCTCTTTGATGCATCTAATGTTTACAGAGGAGGTATTAAGTCATTGGTTGCTTACTTGTACAGATTTCTCTTCACGGGTATTCCCTGGTACTCATTACTCACAAAATATCTGTGGAGGACAGTTGCCCCAGTCAGACTGCTCGTCAGATAAAAAAAACATCCATGTGTCAGGAACGTATGGAACCCCCACTCACATGGCATCTTTTGTCAACTTGGAGATGTAGATGACCTCCCACTGTCCGGAGGTCACAGGTGTGGCTTTGCCCTGAACGAGATGTGACTTTAACACTTGTGTGTTTACTTGTGTGTATCAACGGTCGCTGACACTCACGTCCGTTACGTAGTGGATGTGCTTGTAGCCGTCGGTGTCACTCATCACTTTGTAGAAACTGATTTTATCTTCAGCGAAGAACAGCGGCAAAGGCATATACTGCAGAAAGAGGACGGCCATTTGTTGTCACACAAGGAATCGGTTCCATCAGCGGTTGTGGAGGTTTAGGAACTTACATGGCCGACCCAACCGGTCCTGCTCGTCTGCTCAAATTTCTAAACAGAATTGACTGTTAATCAGCAGATGTTCAGTCACCAGTCCTCAGTCAGTTTGAGAAATCGTCAAACCAGTTACCTGCTTTTCCTTCCAGATGCTTCCATCAAAGTCATAAATCTGTACAACCACGTAATTCTGTTTTCTGGTGAGCCACTGCACAGCGACGCGTTCATCCGTCACCCAGGTCACCGAGCTCAGGATGTGATCACTGGGGAGAAGGGACGCAAAGTGACACCGTTTTCACACAACGTCTGTTACACTCCGGTGTGTTTGACGTGAGGGACGCAGTGGACGAAAATAACACCGGAATATACAGACCCGGACGCAACGGACGGGGGCGGAACCACTTGGGTACGCGTGGATGGATCGATGGCGTCGATGACAAACAGTTTGACCTTTGTAAGCGTCGATCCTGCCTACGACAAACACAACCAACGGAAGATCCCTGATAAATAAACATGTACGGATTCAGGTATGAGTTAGGACCAGGGCCGCCGCTCATGGGGGCCCCACTAACCACTGGACCACAGAGACAGTCCACTGCTGCTGTTGTGGAGTTCTAGACCCAGATGGAGACAATGAGGAAGAATCCTTCAACAGATTCCTGGATCCAGAAGGTTCTAGAACACCACCAACATTTCATCATCTGGTCCTGGTCCATCAGCAGCAGTTACTGAACATTTCAATTAACAAGTTCACAACTTTTGGACTTATTTTACTATAAGACAAACAGACAGATGTACAACAGATGTAAATGCCGGGAACACACACGCAAAGTGACCTCTTATATTAAAAACAAGAGGGGGGGGGGTCACCAAGCAGTTGTGCTCAGGGCACCCAGTTGGCTAGCAGCGGCCCTGGTGATGACGTGTGTGCATGTTTACGATGGTAGTGCCTGATCATTGGACCCCCACCTTTGGATACGGTACCGCCACCGTTTCAGGATATTGCTCGGACCCATACCAGGAGAACTCCACTTTGTTAACATCTGTGTCGTTGAACTCTGCGTAAGCCAGGAACCGTCCAGTGGAAGACCACCACAACGCTCCACCGGACGCAAACACTTCCTCTGGAACAGTTTGGACATGAAGAAAAGCCTCAACAATCCATCCCGTCCAGCCCACAGGGTGTTTCTAGTTCTAGATAATTCAGGTCATCATTTGGCGGATGTAGTAGGAAGAAAGTATACATGTTACGGCTAATGTTAAAAAAAAAACAAAAACGGGGAATATGCAAATGACCCAGGTTGTTTGCAAATAACCCAGGAGGACGGGTTGGTTGCAAACTACCTGTATTTTGGGGTTTTGTGCAAATAACCCAGTTAATTTGCATATTACCAGCTTTTACACGTTACCTGTGACATAAACACACTCACTGACTCTCTCCCCCACACACCCACACCCCTACCCTCATACACCCAGTCCGGGATGCCATTGAGGATCTCATTCTTCTTCCCGTTGTGCGTCACTTGCACAGCTTCAGCGGTGGCGTTGCGGGTTAAGAAGACGTTGAAACTGGAGACGTAAGCCTGTCAACCACGATGTAGACAGAACACGAGTGGCCGTCACAGTCATGTCATCAACCATGATGAGCAGAGCAGAGCCAGCAAAACAAATCCTGAGTGAATGTGATGCTGCCTGACAAACCCACGTATTTGTTTCCTGTCGGGGCCCAGGCAAAGTACTGCACAAGTGATGGAAGATTCCCAGGTGTGACAAAGGTTCTGCGGTGAAGTAAAACATGAGTGAACCACGGGAAATGGTGGTTTGTGGATGATTCAAATCATCCTGCTGAGGCTACTCACGAGCTCTCCCTGTTGTAGATGGAGTACGAGGCTGTGTAGGAATGTCTCCATTGCTGGGAGGATTCAAAGTGGAATCACTCACCGGAAAATGAAAATAACAGACGCGCGACGCCTCGTGTGGTTTCTCACCTTTGTGTAATTGCTCTCAAACGCGACGTACTTGTAGTCACCTGACAGCAGGTAGTCTGTGGCGTCCACCTGCGCCTGCAGCACACGACAAGTGGTTGTTACCTCAGCTGTTGGGGGCCGACGTAAAACGCGGTCGGATTCAACAAACGTACAAAGGTTGAATTGCTCAAGTACAGCGACTCCTCTTTGGTTTCCACATCGTGGAGGAATACGTCTCCATCTCGGGTTTTGTGCAGATACTCCTTATCTGGGACGGACAAAAGAGGTTTGTCTCTCACGTGATCCTGCATGAGGAAGCAGCTGCATACAAGAGGAGACGTGCACCTGATATCCAGTACAGATTGTAGGACCTCCATCTGATGGTGTCGTTGAAATAATCTTCCAGGGTGAAAGGTCGCCTGGTGTCAGACCCTGGAAGGAACAGACACATGCACCACTGACTTTGTGTCGTTGGTTGTCTACGACGCCATGCGACGAACTGCACTGAATTCTTGAAGCAAACAAATGAAATGTCAACTGTGGAGTGATGTTGGACGAGGTTATCGTAAAAACAGAGACGGTTCAGTCTTTTCCTTTTCTTCAGTCATTTTAAAAGCAGATCTTTACCGCTTGAATGATTTGATCACTTGATCACAGTCCACCCTCTGGACTGTGTGTCCTGTGTGAAATGTCGAAAATACACGGCGATTGGGTGAGTTTCACACCACACGGTGGCGCTGTTTGGATGGTTCCAGTTGATTCAGAACCTGTTTGTTTTTTCTTTTGAGTTTTATGAATGAGAGAAAAGTCAGTATGAACACACACGGAAGTAGATTTTTCTTTCTGTCCCTCTCTCTCTCACACACACACACACACACACACACACACACACACACACACACACACACACACACACACACACCCATGGAAGTAGAATTCTCTCTCTCTCGCTCTCTCACTCACACACACACTCCCAACTCATTATACTACATATTGACCTATTGGTCTCTAACTTATAGACCACACACACACACACACACACACACACAGACACACACACGATGTTTACTTACGGTTGACGTAAACCGCTGTGACTATGACCAACGTGATGACGCCAGCGGCCCCCACCGCCGCCCACAGCACCTTGCTGCACCCCTGGAAGGTGACAAACGCACCCGGAGGTGCCCACAGTGACTGTTTGTCCCCGGTGCTCATCGACCGGAGGTGTGACCGAAGGTGCTGGAGGATCACTGACCATGATGACGCGTCCGTTCGGCTCCGGTGACGGTCCCTCAGCCCGGTGGCACACACGCGCTGGAATGACCGGAGCTCCTCATCCGACTGGAGCTGGAACACACTCCTCACACTTCCCGTTGCATTCCTGAGCAGGAACCAGAGAGAAGCCTCCCTCAGGTCTGAAGCTGCTGCTCACATCTGGGAACTTTTTCAGCCATGTCAACACGTTGGAGAGATGGAAACTTTTTTTTTTTTCCTTTTCGCCCCAAATCCCTTTATTCATTTATTTCAGATACAATAGTCACATCAAGTAAAAATGAACCCAAGCCAACTTCATCATGTATGTACATATCATTAAAGTGTATCTATGGATAAACAGCAGGGTTAGCAGGAAACACGTCACACCCAGAAAAGGTGAATAGAACAATCACTGAACATCACTGGTTCCCCGCACACACACGTCACACGTGCTTGGAACAAACCGTGAGGTGGTGCAGAGGCCTGACATCAGGCTGCTGATTCCAATCAGGTGTGCAGCAGCAGCAGCAGCAGCAGCAGCAGCAGCAGCAGCAGCAGCAGCAGCAGCAGGGGCGTGATGTCAAAAACATGCAGGGCTTGGTTCCCCAGCAGAGGGGGGAGGGGGTTGGGAGCAGCTGATCGAAATGTCACATCTGGGGGTGACACCTGCATGCACTCGAGTAGTTTTTATACTGTGGCTGACACAGTGACAGTTTAGTTGTGTCCTTGTCATCCCGACCATCCAGTCATGCAGGTAGCTGAGGCGCAAGAAAGAAGAAGAAAAAAAGGTTCTAAAAATAGCAGATCAAATAGACGATGAGTCATCGGACCGGTTTGGGTGACAGGCGTCTCAGGCGGGCTGCCGTCAGTGGTTCACTCCCACGAGACCAGGAGCCGTCTTTTTTTCAGTGGGATTTGTGGCAGCGATCGAGCTGACGTTCCCCGTGAAACTCGAAACCGCTAAAGTTTGTTCAACACACAACAGACCAACAACCATGAACACAATCAGTCCTCTGAACGCATCTTCCTGCTCCGAACCCAAATCAGTGGTTACCAGGACAACGCTCAAATAACATGCACCACTATCATGTTCCATCCTTGAGAAAAACAGTGATGATGAGGCGATGCTGCGTGGTCCCTCAGTCTGTGTCCTCCTCGTCTGAAGACTGGACCAGACGGCCCGCGTGTTCGGCGTAGTCAAACGCCGGCAGCTGGACGGGGACCTCGCGCCACTTGGTGCATTTGCTGAGCTTCTTTTCACCGACCGTCAGGACAAAGTTACTCACGTCCAGGGAGGGGCACTCGATTCCACGGTAGAACATCATGGAACCCCATCGCTGCAACAGAACACAGATGGAACTAGAACAGCAGCTACTTCATTAGGAACTCTTTACAAGCAGTGAGTGAGAGTTTTTAACTTTTTCTTGTTTCATAAAGACACTTGGTGATAGTGTGATCAATCATGACAAAGAACTGGGGTTCACCCTTATAAAGGGCTAGCAGCAGGAAAGGGCGCCACCCAGAGGTACAATGACGTATGACGACGTCAAGTCTTTCTAGAGTTGCGAACATGACATGAGGGTTCAAAATAGAATCCTCCCTTCACCTTTCCACATTCTTTGCAGGCTATGTAGCAAATCTTCTCGCCATCAAGAAGTCGCTGCTGTAGAGACGTGTTTTCTGTCCGAATGAAAATCTCCCTGCAAAAGAGAGCGTTGTCAGAATTCCATCGACTTTTTCGTCTATCGCCATCTCCTGGACTGGAGCATCACACGTCCAAATTCAAGGTGGAGTTACATTTCATCGATTGCTCCTGGTTCGACTCTTCTTGTTGTTCCACATTTCAATGGGCCACAGATTTTGTCCAACGGTCGTCAAACCGTTACTTGAACCACATCACCATGTGTATTTTCCATAAAACTGTGATTTATTTTTACAAGAGATGCAGCCGCCATATTTTACCAAACAATTGAAAATTAAAATATATAAAATAAAGTATATAAACAGATTTCCTTCAAAGGAACCTCAGGCCGAACCTTTCAAATTTTAAAATGTCAGACTGTTTCCAGCAGCATTGGCTTATCGCATTTCACATATCACATCAGCTGGAACGTGTTGAGGTTTGCAGTTACCTAAACTGTGGTGAGACATTGACTCTGTGCATGTCTGCGATGATCTGGACGTCTTCACCGCTGCAGACGTGTTTGCTGCACCCGCGACAGCTCAGCTTCAACTCGGACGGACTCGCCCGTTTCCGGTTGTTCTCTTTCTGCGCCTTCATCCTCACCTGTACCTCCAGGATCGCTTGAATCTGAAACTCTGAGATCTGAGGGAAAAAAGAGAGAAGTAACCTTTCAGCGACGTTGGCAGGCGAGTATCAAAGAACGTACCTTCTTGTTGTAGTCTGCTTGACTGAGTTTTCCGATTTTGACGATGGCTTTGTCCATCATGTTCTTGCGATACTCGTTGACAAGCTCCTTGTCGACCACCGCCGTTCCCTTCACCTCCACCACAGTGTAGCTGCTGTCCTCGGCTCGTCCTCGTCCTTGAGCCTGCCAACCATAAAACCTCCTTAAAAAAAACTCTAATGTCGACAGCTCCCGTGGAGTCATTTCATCACCGACCTGAATCATCGCGATCTCATTGGTCTCGAGACCGTAGCGGGTGACAAAATTGCATTTGGCGATGTCCAAACCTTCCTCTGCCACTGAGGTAGCGATGAGCAAGTTGACATCACCCCTGCGGAATTTGTCCAACACGTCCTTCTGCTCGGCCTGAGGGACACAGACGTGTGTTCAGAGGAGTCAGTGAAAGAGCGAAAGTTTGTTCCCTCTGGTTGACGTGAACACGTAAAGTCCCAACCCCCAACCCTTAAGTGGAATTGAATAAAGCTGATCCAACGTGTTTCCCTTGAAAACCTTAATTAGGAATTACGATTTCCGTAATACTTAATACTTAATACTTGATTCTGAATGATTTGATTTGGAAGAATGAATTGTGAATGAACAAACATCATGTGACCGTAGCCAGAATGCTGGACTCACTGAGGTCATGGGCTTAACGACGCTTTGGTCGCCCGCTCCGATGACGTGTGAGGCCTTCACGCCAATGTCTTCAAACTTGGAGTTTTCCTGGATCCACTGACTCAGAGCGATGGCGCTGCGACGCGTCTTGGTGAAAATGATTCCTCTGGCGTTGTCCCTGCCGCTGAACTCCTTCAGAATATTCATCCTTAGTTTGGACAAACTGTCATTCTCAAACTCTGGATTCTTGGCAAGCGCCTGTAGCTCGTCTTTGTTGTCTGCAGGGTGAAGATGTAAAGAGAGAAATGTACCAGTGGGAAGTCTGACTGATGGGGACAGAGATGTTAAAGGTTTTATGTGTGAACTGAACACGCGGATGGAAGAGTTTGATGGACAGACGGTCGGTCCGACTCACCGGATGTTATATTTTTGACTTCAGTCTTTTTTAGACAAGGAGCAACCAGAACAAGAGAGAAAAAAAAACAATCCAAAAATGTTTGTGACTGCAGTTTGGTGAAGAACACAAAGTCAATAAATAACCCAGATGTTGCTTGAAAAGCTGCTGAGTCAGCAGCCCGGCTGCCACACAGCTACATTCAGTCAGGTTCGCTCAGCAAAAACCCCGAAGATCGAAATAACTAGCTCAGAGGAACACCCCCGCAACACATGATGTCACAGAGTAAAGTCCTACTGGACGTGAACATGGTCTTTAACACAACCTCGCTACCTTTAAACAAATTGAAGAGAAACCTCTCGGCGTCGGTGATTTGGATGAAATGTTCCTCATCCGGCACCGTTTTCTTCTTCAGCTCCTCCTCGTAGAATTCCTCCAGGAAGCTGAGGGCGTCACACATGCGGATGGTGTTGCTGAGCTTCAGGCCCACGTTGTATTGCCGAAGGTGGTCGGCGCAGACGCGCACCCTCTGGTCTTCGTCTTTGGCGGCTAGAAGGAACATGTTGTCACGGAATGGAGACTCACCATGACACCGGAGCGGACGCAGTTACCTTGCCGCTCCTTCTGAACAACCCACTGTTCATAGTTCTGAGAGCCGAGCTCACTGGTCGGGTTCAACTTGGTGTAGGCGTGAATGGAATTCATGATTTTCTTGATCACATCCCCAAAGGGGTCCTGAGAAATACGCTGAGTCAGGATTAAAAAATAAACAGAGCAAAAAAAAAAAAAAAAAATCACAAGGTCATTCAGCAAATACCTTTTTTCTGTCTTCCACCATCAAAATGGTCTTGGTTTGTTCCTTTTTGTGTTTGCCGATGTCACCCGTCATGATTTTGGAGGCATCCAAGTTGGCACAAATCTGTGACGGAGACGAGCAGGTTAGGAACAGGGGGGATTATTAGTTAGGTGTAAGAAATTTACTGCAGCCTGGGACAGCGTAGAACATCATCAGCAAGACAGAGTCCTGGATGACTCAGAGAAACAGGAAGACGAGGGACAATGAGGGAGTTGTTATGGGGGGATATTCTTCTACTTCATGATTCATGACTTAGACGTTGTCTCAGGGGGGTTCAACCCAGAAACATCTGATCCGTGCCGGGAAGCTGTGGACAAAAGCTGAGAACGTAACGTAAGTACCCTCAGAATGTGCTCCTCTGCTTTGGCCATCTTTGTGGCATCCCCCACCCCCGGTGACGCCGTCAGGCCCAGGATCTGAGGGAGAGGAACCGGCTGCTTCAGCTCCTTCTGCAGCTTGAGGTTCTTGTGCTTCTGCTTCAGGTAACGCATCATGATGTGGTTGTAGACGTCGCCCTTCTGCGTGTGGTGACACTCGTCGATCACCATCAGCGTAATGTCTAGGTGAGGAAAAGACACGGCCACAAACAGAGAAATTTATTGGGGTTTAAATAAAGAGACAGGTATTTTGGTGGGTATCTTGTCAGTTCCTCCAACAAAAGCTTGAGATCTGATAAATTCCACCATTAAATAACAATCAAAATACAAAATGATTCATAAGTGATGTTACATCAAAATGAGAAACCATATAAACAGAATAACCCTGTACTTCTTAATTAGTTTAAGATGTGCTTCCCTAGTTATTACTACCTATTTATTTTTTTTTAGTATTCTCTAAGAAGTGTAGCATTCATTTTTCCTATGTGGCATTGGCATCTATTGTGCAACAATCCGAGTTCCTTCAAAAGAAGAATTTTCCTTTTTACCGTATTTGACACATCAAAACATGTTTGATCATTTATTTACTCCTATGAACGTTAACACTAACCTTGTTTGTCATGAACACATATACAGTATGGGTGGTCTTATTGCTATATGAAAAGCACCTGTATGCATTTTCCTGATCACTAACCAGACCAAGAGCCACTTGGGCTTGAGGTGTCTTTTTCATTTAGCCTCTAATAAATGACTAATTCCCTCCTGGGAGCTACCTCTACCTCTACCTCTACATATAAAAGACCATGGGCCGTACAAAAAAATACATGTTTCTATATTGTTTGTGACAACATTGTGAGAAACTGTCAACGACGAATTAGCTAGTGAACCTGATGTAAATCCACTAGGACACGCAGCGTGTTGGAACAAGGATTAAACAAACGTTGGGAGTTGGGTAAACACTCGCTCTAAGAGGCACACGGATGTAAACGCTCCCCGGAGAAACGGGCCTTGATGTTCCGAGGGTGATAGAAGCTCTCAAGTGAATTTCCTCAGCTACACACTGATGACTTGAACAGACTGAGTCCTGGAAAGCAGAAAGACATCAAACGCACGCGCTCTCAGGCGTTTCAACAAACACCATATGTTCCACTGAGGTGGCTATTCCACCTTGGACGACCGAGCGCCAACAAGAGCCAACAGCCGAGCCGGGAGACTTTGACAAGATCCTGTCAGGTATCATCAGGGGAGATGCTGTGTGTCCACTGGGCGGCTTTCTATGACCAAACCTGTCAGCGTCTGAGGTTTAAGCCTTCTTTCAAAAAACACTGAGCTGAGTGATTTGTTCTTGTGTGATCTAATTACCGGCAAACAAACGGAGGCAGGAAAAGAGGATTTGCACAAGTGTCAGTTGTATATGTGACAGTTAGATTCAGCAGCGGTGTGAAATAAAACCTCTTAGGTGCACGCCTTCGTCCTCGTCTGTGTTTGACCGCTCCAAGTAGTTTTCCAGAATCTGGGCCGTGCAAATGACGACGTCATTGTTCTTCACGATCTCTGTGAAGGAGATTTTCAGCTGCGAATCCCCACATACTTTGCTCACTTTAAATGTGGGCTTGAGATAGAGATGGAACTCTGAGGAGTGATGCTGCTCAGCCAGAGGAACCTGCAGGACAACATGGCCATCGATTCACATTAGATTGTACTTTATTGATCCCACAACAGAGAAAGTACTTTGTTGCAGCAGTACAAAGAGCATGTCAAAAAAATGATCAACAATATACCCGATACGTAAATAACAACCTATAATATACACCATACTTAAATATATTTAAAACCTGCTGGATACCGGCCCTCAAGGACTGGAGTTGGTGCTAGCTAATGGATTGTTAGCTAGCACTAACACAACAATTGTTAGCTAGCTAGGTATTCTAGCTACCATATGTAGGTAGCTAGCTTGGAAAACACTGGTAACATGAGCTAGCTAGTAACCCAGATGTAGTAGACAAAAACAACCAGGGTATATATACACTATACAATAAAATACAGAAATATACTATCCTAAGACTAATACTAAGTATTAAAGATATAAATGCAAAAAAAGCTAAATTCTTCAGAAATTTAGGAGGAATGTATCTATAAAAGAAACATTTAAATAGTTTCTTTCATCACAGAGCCTCTGGGGAGTCGAGCAGGGCTAGTTTAACGGCTCTGGTGTTGTTCACATCCAGCAAAGAAAAATATGTGTGATCATTTCAGTTTGGGTGAGGCAGCGTTTCATATTACTTGTGTAAAAATGTGTTGTGTGCGGTTTAGGGAAAGGACGTCATCTCTGCTGAGACACAAACAAATCGTTTCTATCCCTCTCAGTGCTGAAGAAAATAACGCTTTGCTCGTAGAGAATCCAAATTTCTATTTTTTTTAAACTTAAAACACCATTTTACAGCTGCAAAACCTACAAGTCCTACGAGTAGAGAGTTTTTGTTTCCCCTGCTGAGCAGCAGCTCACTTTCGTGCCAAACACTAACAGAGTGCAGGGAAACCTTGCGGTGTGTAATTTGTGGTGAGCTGACCCACATGTGCAAATTGACGAAAAGATGAATGTTTGCTTTGGATGTGAAAAAGAACAAAAGTGGGTCAAGATTATAGTGCAAAGCTCTAAGTTGGACACAGCAGACTTCAGTTTCAGTACCTTGTTCACCAGGACGACCACTTTGCCCGCCTTCCCCTCCTCCCTCCTGCTCTCCAGATGTTTCTTTGTAACATACACAGCGATTCTGGTTTTACCACTTCCTGTCGGGAGGCACACGATGATGTTTTCCCCCTCCAAGGCAGGTCTAGCGACGTCCATCTGATAGTCTCGAAGAACAATATCAGCGCTTTCTGGGCCTGCAGCTGCTGTGAGACAGAGCGGAGATTCAGACACGCAACCTCGTCCGAGTCAGCAACCCACAATTACAGACATCACATGCAGGCAAAGTATGTCATTGTGTGCGGGTTGTTCTGGAATGTGTGCTGCTATTAAAGAGTCAAAACATACAGTACTCTGAAGAGAGTACAAATGCACGGCTATAAAAACGGCAGCTTTAACAATAAGACACAAGATCATTTTCTTCTTTCCATCTCATCATACTTGTCATACGTGCATCTGGAACCGGAGTCGCCCAATGTGGGCAACAGATGTTTTTTTTATGCATTTACAGTCTAATATTTTTGATGATATATGTGACATATATAAGTGTAAAAAGGCTCTGATTAAAAGTCAGTATAAGTCTTTTCATCAACTGTTCAAAGGAAGAATTTGACCATCGAATTGAATAAACCAGAT
>CAAKHB010004929.1:36178-74382 GCA_901007665.1 Aeoliscus strigatus
CCCCAGTTACAAGTTCAGACCCCCAGAAAGTTATTTGTTTTTCTCAGACTTAGTGTGTCAGAGGTGAAAAGAGCTTTTTTAAAAACAACTTTCATTTAAGTAAACACAACTCTGCACTGACAGAAGAAGAAGAAGTACATTGTGGTTTGTAGAGCCTCTTCAACAATAATTATCTGTTTCCTGATGCAACTCTAAGAGAATTAAAGTCAACAATCAGCATTTCCATATCACGCCAAACCCGCAGGCCGACTTGTCTTTGGCATGTGGTTGAAACTCAAGTGATACTGCTTTGGTTTCACATGATCCTTCAGCCTGTGAAGGTCACATAAGGGAAACTTTATTAACCCTGAGGGGCAGTGTCACATGACCCTGTTGAGGAGTCCAATGGTCCAATGACTACTGAGTCTTTGAGTGTATTTGTTTTGTTCTACGTTGGTGGAGTGGATCTGCGACCAGATGGCAGCAGTTTATTCCTTCTGACTCTGGCTCAGAATAATGACAATATCATCAATTTCTCCGACAAAAAGTAACAACAAAAAGAAACGAACGTATCCACTCACCACCAGTGGATCACCAGACAGGGTATGTTTGTTATTCTGTGTATGTGATACCAAAAACTGAGGAGTGCTGACTGCTGAATTTCTCTCCTGATATGTTCAAGCCTACTTCTTACTCTTCAGGGTGTGAGGCCAGGACCAGCAGAAAAAAAGACAACATCAAAACGGAATAAAGCAGGAGTAGAACATTGTCACCAAACTGTCTGGGTTAAAATACCTCCGTTTACAATAAAGTGCATACGCTGGTGGGCCTTTCTGCACAGAGCTTCAAATGTGAGCGTCATCAGTTATTGTCCCCAAATACTGATGCACCACCCCAACAGCATGGTGTTCAAATAATGAAGGTACGGACAGAGGAAGACGTCCTCTCTCTGGTTCTCAGGTATCTCTCTCAGGTATCCATGATGGAATTGATAAAGAACCAAACTGAAGAGCGGAATCTCGCTGTGAATCAGAGTCATTTATCAAACGAATGCAGCCTCAGAGCTATGGAGCTGTTGAAACACACTGATGCACAGCGACTTGAAAGAAAAAAAAAGCCTTTACATTTCTTTTCAAAGCTGCCAAAACACTCTCAGCATGTGTTTTTCATTTGACTCGCCGGCTACGCTCTGTTTTCTTTAACCTCTGCGTGGTTCATCATTATACACATGTGAAACATATTATTTACTAACACATCAGCATAGAAACTGCGTTCAATACAAACTTACCTCTGTACCACTTCAGGCCTCCTTGGGTTTTGTTACGTTGCACAGATGCAGTTCAAAGAATACACACATACGCAATATTTTTATTAAAGAAATCTAAGATGATCAAGGCGGCTTGAAGGGGCTTGAACAATTTACCTGGCTGTGAAGACTCTACGCTGTCAGGCACTTCTCTGGGATCAGTGCTCTCTGCTTGGTACAGATCTGAAACAGCATAAAAATACCACATTAGAAAACACAGGCACATGCTGTTGACATACTGAACGAACAATGAAAATCAAACCACTACGGGCACTGGCATTGTGACAAGGTATTTTTGTTTTACTGTGAATGTGAATAATAAAAACATTGATCATCCAACTTAGGAAGTTCTTGGGCAGGAGTGATGACTGTTTTTTCGCTGTAGCACCCCCTGTGGTATGGTGTGTGAGCTGCACATTGACATCATGGTGTAAAGAATGAAACAAAACAAAACAACAACAACAAAAACAAAAAAATGCTCAGAACGACCAAAATCAAAAACAATATTAACAATATTACAATATTAAAACAATATCGAGGTGTTTATGTAATTATCACTTGTTTGGGATTTCAGAGTACTGTATTTTGATTCCCAACAGGCAAGAAATAATGTCCCTTTGGAGTTGCCGTAGTGACGTTCGTTCGTAAAACGTCGTCTCAAACTGACGCGCGCCGGAAGAAAATTTCAGCGTGGATTATTTTTGTTTTCCATAATTCTTGAAAACAAGCGAGCTATTATCGGGTTGATGAAGGAGAGGGCGACGGAGCCGAAGCTACGGGCAGCAGCGACCGTCCACGTGAACCGGAAGCTACCGGATGGGATTCGAACGTTCTGCCGTCTTAAAGTAAGTCAGAGTTTGGATCCTCTGCCGCCGCGCAGTGTGTCTACAAACCTTTGTCCTGTGCATTTATTCTGGATTACCATAAGCTGTGTCAATGTGGCGTTCATGTGTGATCTGGCTCTCAGTGGTATTTTGTGTATTTCGTGTCCGATGTGTAAACGACCGTTGGGGGCGCTGTTTTGACAACTGCAGGTGTCCCCCAGTGAATCTGGCTGGATGTGAGAGTTCACAGCCACTGTGGGATATTTGCGTTTCGTAGCCTTTGTGGTTACAGGTTGTGCTGGTGGTTTTACTATTTCATTTATTCTGTAAATCTGGCTTTCCATTGACCCAGTGCCGGCTGGGGATACATGGTAATTGTTTATACTCTGACTTACTTTGTCATTGTAGTAATGTTGGCTACTTCACAATTATCAGTGGCGTTTGTTGTAAATAAGTGCTGTGACACAATTCATTCATTCACAACTGTCACAGACACTTTGATTGACCTGTTTCTATGTCCTCATTTGCCTCTGTGGAGCTGCAGATTTCCACACACTCTGGAGTGTCAGAGGTTTTATTTTCTTCTGTCTTCTCCTCTGTGGCCACCACGCCTGCTTCCCCGCCTGGACCGTTGTGTGTCTTTGTGGGGGGGGTTTTATCTGAGGAGAAACAATGATGACATTCACTCTCTACAATCCTTCTAATCATAACTCTCCTTCATGAAACAATCCAAGCACAGATCGTGATTGGTCACCTGGCGCGTCACAGGCAGGTGACCCTCCTGTCAGCTTGTACAATTTCTTGTGTTCAGTTTTACGTAAAATGTCGAGAAATGTCGAAAACCATCCTGGTCGACCTCGTACGATTCTTCTCAGGAGTTCCCGAGCTCCTTCCCTGTTTCCACCGGTGGTTGTTTTAGCTGTAATCTGTAACACGAGTCAGGGACTGAATGAATCAGAGCATCTGTCCACCATCTTGTGGCCTTTTAACGGTACTACAACCATGGCTTGAAGGGGTTGACCCAACAAAACAGTTAATGTATGAATGGGAGCAACTATTTGTCATAAAACACATCTGTCACATCTGGAATGACGATGACGTTTTATTTGTCCGAGGGGCACTAGATGAAAACGATGTCAACAATACATGAAGTGTACTCACAATCTCAGCGTCCCCAAACGTGAGTAACTTTTCAGACACACAGTGCGGACACACTTGATCAGTCTTCATGTCAAGCAGACTGGGGGACAGTATCTCAATGAGGCGGATGCAGGAGTCGTTGTCCGCCTCCACCTCCGGCTCCGGGAAGTTCACCTGCATGTAGTCGGCTGCATTCGCGCAACCTGCGTCGACGAGCGCGTCCACAAAGGCCTGGAACCATCCTGGGGAGTGCGGCTTCTTCGTGACAGCGCTCAGGAGGAGGTTCACCGCCGCGGAGTTGCCCTCGCTGGTCCTCTTTTGTCTGATCCGTTCCTTTTCTTCAGTTCCGAGGAAATGGATGCGATCCAGAACAGGATCCACGTCGATGTGCTCTTTCAGCCGAGGCCTGAAGTCTTCAATGAGATTCTCATGGATGGTGTCTGTGTCGGATTCCATGTTTCTCGCCCACAGAGGCAGCGAAAACCTCAATACAGGCAAACTGATGACTGAGTCACTGTGTTCTGGAAAGTCACACTTTCATTTTCGTTTCTTAATAAACCCCCAGTAATTTAGTTGGCCACTAGGGGTCGGTGTTTGTTTCCGTAGGAGATGCATCTTTTTCCTCTTTGCAATCATTTTCAATATTGAAACAATGCCAAAACAACAAGTGCAATAGTTGAATGCATTGTTAAAGAAATGTTAAGAAATGCTGTGCTGAACTACAGTTTAAAATGACTTGACTGTCTGTTTTGTGCAGCTGAATGGGGCAAAAATGCTCCACTGGATTGTTGTGATTCTAACTTTTGTAATACTGTGCCAAACCATAAATTAAATAACATCCCAGAACATATTTGCCACACATGTATCGGGAAATGAAAAAAGGAAATGCCACTCAGCAATAAGAGTGTTCTTATTTATTGCTCCAGTAACTTAAAACAAACATCTACTACTTTCTAAAATAATCTACTCCTTTAAAAAATATAAATATACTTTTTTTTTTTTTTTACATCTGGCAACATGATGTATTTTCTAGCGTCTAATACAATGCCTTAATGTACAGTGCTGCCAAAACCATACAGAGAAATCATATTACGCAGTTCATATATGGTTGTTTTATACATGAAGACATTAACTTAGCATTTGGATCGGTTGTGTAGGCACAAGACCATCGTTTGGTCCTTTTTATGCACAAGTACTAACTTTCCATGTGTTTGAAATCAGAGTGCATCCTAAAAAGAGAAGTATACTGACATCATTGAATAGTGTAATGTGCTACTTTGGGCTCACAAGCGGTGCAAAACAATTACTATACAGATTTAAAACACATGCACTGCCTAATAAATTACAGTGTTACACAGGAGGTGCACATCAGTGACCTAAGTAATAATGCACATTGTTTAAAGAGGAACATTACAGTATTGTTGATACTGTATATTGCAGTGCAAATGTCCATAACCCCTGAGTCACACTTCAGAGAAGACTGGCATACAACCAAGGATATGACATATTTTCCCACACCTTTGTGTTAATGCTGTAGAATATATTTTGTTTCATATACGTGTACAAGCTCATGTTCTGGCGGTGACGCCTGGTTCCCCACAAAGGCTGCAGATACACTCATCAGTGACGGTCGAGGACTCCCGCACCATTTCACGTCTGCGTATTATCAGCACGAAAGTTTCGCTAAATCGTCCATGTTGGAAAAGACTTTTGTGGTGTTATTAATGTGACAACGTCCCCTTCAGATTCACGTGCCCGTGCAATAGCGATAAGGATACGCAACAAAGCACGGCCTCAGCTTCGTCGCTCGCATGCTGGTGTTCAGTGGAAAGCCTTGAGAACAGGTGTGTGCCCACCATTGGGTGTCCAGCTCGTTTCCGGCAGGCCATGTACCATGCACGTGCATTTCTATGGGATTGTTGCGATGGTGTGTGGAAGGCTGACCAATTAGTCTCACTGCTCTGTTTCTAAGGCAGTCATTAGGACTCATTAGGACCGTGGATGAAGGAGGCCCTTTCCACACGGAGACGGAACCAGAATCGTTTGTATAAAGTTTCCCATCAATGTGGAATAGTCTCAAGAAATTTGTGCGTCCAGACAAAACCACTGAACCGCTGTAGTACACATGCTCGGCCTGTGAGTGGTGCTGTAACGCTGCCACAGAAATATAACAAAGTGCGACATCTTGTTCAATGTAAACAGACTAACGAAGAAGGGAAAGATAGAAAGGAAACGTTTGTGTGGACGGACAGAAAGACACACTGTGAACCGCCATTGTTGATGTGGGCGGGGCTACAGCGTCATCATTTTTGCACATCAATTTCAGCAGACGTGTATGGGTTGGGAACACAGGAATGTAATGGTGCTCTCTTCTGATTTATTCACACTGGGACAAGTTTTCATGAATAATCTCATAATCTAATCTGTGGATGAAATATGCGCATGATAAAAAAAAACATTCACCTAAAGTCTTCTCCGTGGGGTCGTGGCGTTAATCTGAGAGCTGAGCTGAAAAAACAATCACAGCTGATCTAAGGGAATGTTTGTGTGTTGATGTGTGAACAGAATGTTCCCCGTACAGAGAGAGCTGCTCTCAGCAAAACTTCCTCAAACAAAACGCGGCGATTACAGCGGCTTGATTCAAAGACTAACACTTTATGGACGTTCATTCTGCCTATAGCTCATGCAAATTCTCCATGCTCAGGTCTAGTTTCTGCTCTGGACGAGATCTTGTGTGGACTTGGCTGACTGTTGTCACATGAAGGGTTCTGGGCCTCTCTCGCTGTGTCCCTAAGGTGACATATGTTGTCGTCCTCCTGGCTCGTCCTCAGCACAGATCAGAGGCTGGGAGGCATCTGTGCGGCGGTGCCATCACCCTCACCTGTTTCCTTGCCATGAGTGTCTGTTTGGTATGTCCTGGGATTTAAGCCAGCAGGTGCAATACCGGGTGTTCTGAAGAAGAACAACTGTTGACAGCCAATATCACGGTGTTCCAGCACAGACACATGAAGGTCTGCAGAGATTATTACAACATGTTTGAGCACATAATATGGTGGGAAAAAAAACATCAGACAGATGTTTTGGTGCTAGTTGCTAGTATCACTTCCAGTCTTTCATTCACTAGCATACTTGCAGAGTGAGTACAACATAACGACAAAGCCCCCAGCAGGTTCTGTTGCTGAAGGTCTCAAAGCCTCATCCTGACTGGCCGATGTCCACATGCAAATTTTCAGTGATAAGATCTGCAAAGAAGAAACTGCGAATCAACAATACAGATGTCTGTGGCAGCATGCTGATTAAAAAAAACTCAAAACTAAGCTAAGTAGTAAGAGCATTACAACCCAAATATCACAACGCCAATGCTGAGGGCTATGGCCTCGGAGACTCTGAGTCTGACACGGGTCTGTGGAGCCCCGTGAGGGTGATGTTGGAGGAGGAGGTGGACAAGGTTTCAGGTGGAAGAAGGATCAGGGCAGAGTGCTGATGTCCTGTGAGCTCCTCTTGCTGTTGCTGCTGTGGTTCTGTCTGTCTCTGGGTGAATAATGTCGTAAGGCTGTTCTCTCTTGGGGGGTTCATGCTGGCCAAGCTCGGCAGAGAGTCTTTGGGTTCCTGAATGCTCCTTTCTTTTCCACTGGGGCCCTGGGTGAGAGAGAGGAAGACAAAATATTCAATTTATGAAGAAACATCAGGGCTTCAGCAGTAAATTCAAGTATATATTACTTAACTATATATACATTTGTTTATTTTGTGAATGTTTAAAAACAATATGTACTTTAAAAAAATGAACAAAGTGATGACGATGATGATTATTCATTATTTTGAATGGTTATATTTATTTTTCATTTTAAGCAGCATTTAGCTGCTTAAAAAGAAAAAGGAAAATCTCCTTACTTGAGTTCCTGCACGGCTGAAAAAATGGCTTTTTGTCAACACTGCTGTCTGAACCGGTCTGTGATAGTCTGGACTGGCCGTGACAGTGCTGTAGGCCGGAGGTCCCAGAGTCGGCTGCCTCTGCAGTAGCTGCAGGATTGTCTGAATATCTGACATCAGCTGGGACTCCAGCCTCAAGAAGAACAAAGAAAAGAATGAGGGAAAACAGATGGAGTTCTTTCACTCAGCACTAGATGGTGCTGGTGCTCCTCAGCAGCGAACACATAAAGCGAGTGCAGAGGTGTGGAGACACATTCTCCCCGAGTAGGAGACAATGGATGAAGCTCTTAGCAGGCGTGATAATTAGCTTTGTGTGAGAGGTGTGAATTGGGAATTGTTCACTGTGGAAATGACTGTGTTACACTCCTTTGGTCGATAAAATGAAGACCAGATTTCATCCAGGCTCCGCTCTAAAAGGACTTAGAGCGATGACAGCGGATCGGCCGTTACTACAGTTAACATTTAGTCGATAGTTTAATGCATGGGACGGCTCAGATGTTCCCATTTACTGAATCACTATTTATGTGGACATGGGTCCACATAGACCCAGGACACAAACTGACAGAGAAGCACCGCTCTCCTGCAGCCAGCTAGCATCAGGGAGACAGCAGGTGGAGCGCAGTGAATGAATCGAAACAAAAACCAGCCAGGCAGAATTCCTAACTCATTTTCTCAGATTATTCCGGACATGAATGTCTTCGTCCACAAACCATACAAAATATTTATCAAAGAATGTTGATATTTTTGTATTGTTTGCACATTTATCTGAGTTGTCATTATTTCAAGAAAAAGAATCGGTTTTGGGATTCTGCTTCAAACTACTCTGTTGTAACGATGAATTGTCGTCCTCGATGCTTGTCCGTCCAGTGGATCCTCCCACTCCCAGTCCGACAACAGCTCTTGCGAGTTCGTCGCCTTCCTCCACCTACTCGTGTATATTATCAAAACGAAGAGTTGACACGCTGCAAGCGTAGCTTACTTTACGCTGTGTGGGAGGTGACAACTTTAAGAAAGAAAGCATTCAGTAATTACTGATTTTCCAGCTGGAATTCTAATGGTGGGATTATTAAAAAAGAACCAACTAATTTAGTCGTACCAGAATGCCAGGGAGCACAATGTGCTGGCCTGTTGCCTGAAGGTACAAAATGTTTTCACAGAAACACTGGCGCCCATTACCACTGATCTTCTGCTGATTTAAGAGCACTTAGCAAAGCGCACAGCAGTGTTGTGTCTGAACATGGCAGTGATGTGATGACCACTTAATCCGTTTTATTACTTTAAAGAAACCCGACCATTATTCGGTTGTTTTAGAAGTAACCTTTAAGCTGCCCTTATATGATAAGAGGTTTGCTCTTCACTCACCAGCAGGCAGCCGGCAGAGCGTAGAGGTGCGTCTGTCACCTGCAGCTCTTATCTCGCGTTAAAATGCTGGCAGACGCCAAGGTCAGTGTCGGAATGATTTGAACTTTGAGAGCGGCTTTGGCGGTACGGTACCAGGGGAAGCACCTCGGCCTAGTTGGGCATCAGCCAGCCTTGGCAAACAAATACTTGACAAACGTGACTGCAAATCTTGAGATGCCGTATGAGGCAGAAGTAAGAAGCAGCGATGATGTCATTCAGTTGATGACGATGACAATACGTACCTGTTTAGATGCTCCTGCAGCTGACCTAAGCGCTGTTCCACCTCCCCATACGTCATTTCGCTGGCAGAGTTATCGTCCTCTCTCAGGTCCTGGAACTGTGCTGACTCATCCAGGTAGTCCGTGGGTTTCTTAGCGACCCATTTATCACAGCACAGATCTGGAGAACAGAACATGTGGGTCAGTACCACATCATCACCTCAACAACAACAAAAAAAGACCCTCCCTAAAATAGTGCGTAATTAATCTCCACAGGATATGGTCTTTGTTGTTATTTATCAAGCCTTTGGTCCCTGGACAATTACCAGCGTCATGATTTCAAGTAGCAAACAAACCACGGTGTTATCACAGCCGGGCACCTGTTAGTGTTCAGCTTGCTGTCCGTGTCCTTTTTAAACAGTCGCTCTGTCATTACGCTAATCTGTCGCAGCAGTGTGACCACACCGAGCTATAAAGATATCAGGGTCCTATTGGCTGTGGAGTGTCCCCTGACGACGGATGCCCCCCACCCCCAAGGGCTCATTCTCAGCAGCAGAGATTACCAGTAGCTGCAGCCTTTGCATTCTGCCTCACTCGAGTGGATAGAGACCCTTATCAAAGGAACGGTATTCTGCAGTAATTGTAGTATAACTTCGATCTCCAGGCCAAGTAGAATCCCCAGAGAAAAACAGGCGTACTATACATTCACAATTCTGTGGTTTAACCTATAAAGGCGAATAATAATAAATCGCTGCAAAAGCACTCAGAGAGCGCAGAGCTCCAACAGGCAGCTTGTTTCCACCCATATTGTGATATCCATTTTCATTTACACTAAACGTTAATTTACCTAATCTTATTTTATCTACATGGAATGGATTCCTTGACCAAGAAAACATCCTCTGACCACTTGGAAATACACTGTTATCATTTTAGTTCAATACTGTAGTTATTCACTATTCGGCTGACGATTAGAGATCCTGTAGTGAATGTCCAGTAGTACTATTTCTTTTTTTTTTGCCAAGAATCTGACCATTTATTGTGGAGTTCTAGACACAGATGCTGAAAATGTTGAAAATGGTTCCAGAACACCACCACCATTTAGTCCTAGTCCATCAGCAGCATTTACTCAACATTTCATCCAAATCCATTTATAACGTTTCAAGCTATTTAGGAACACACAATAAAGTAGCCATAGATGCTGTATTACAAAGTTACTCTGTTTACTGTACATATGTAAAAACTGCACATCCCACCCAGGAGCAGGGGACACTGCCCTGGTTATAAGAAATCACGCTAACGTCCTTAGCATGAACCAGAAAGTGAATCTCTCATTTCACCCGCTGATTTATGATCCCGCCCTCAGCTGCTGTCACAAACGTCACGTAGTGACCAAAACGACACCAGTGGGGATAGAAGAACCCTGGAGAGGTCTCCCTGTGGGGTGGTTGTACCGCCGCCGCTCAGTCCAGCTGCAGTGACTTTACACTTGCTGGCTTTGTCAGATCACAGAAATGGCAACGTTCCTAGATTCGCTCACTGACGCAGATGTGGAAGCCTTAATCATCACAACAAAGCACTAAAAACTTTGCTAAATCATTTCTCAACATTTGGAAATTGCTCATCTTCCCTCACCCAAGGTCACTGTCACTACAAAGGTGTTCTCAAACACTGGAGCTACTGACTGAAACAGACATATCGGCCAATAAATGTGGGCACGCGGTCCTTTATATTCCTGCACTGTAACATGATCATGTTCTACCGTCACTCTGGTTACGGGTCTCAGTTGTTCTAGAGCCGATCCCTGCTGTCAACGGGTGAACGTCCGGGTCCAACCAGCTGAAGGACAGACAACCATTCACACTCCATCTAGGGATCTTCTTTATATGAGGCGACAGTGCTAACCACTACATCACCGCGTCACCCTGCACTGTAACTGAAACAGTAGTTTTCCTCTTGTGCTTGTTCAGACTGATGATAAAAGCCTTCCTAGCAAGAATGGCAAAGGTGTGATCCCACACTGGAGTCCCACGATCCCAACTCTTTTTCAATGCTGAATATTCCGATACCACCAGTGACTGACTGAAAACACTTTGGATTATGCTCAGGTAATACACGTGGTATGCTGGGTAAAATAAGGTATGTTACCTTCAAAGGACGGCCTTCTCTCCAAGCTGTTGCGGACCTGGACATTTCTAATAAGATTTGAGTTGGGGGCATTGGGTGATGAGGGGCCCAAGTCTTCTGAGCATGTCTTTAGGCACAAATTCGACACCCTCTCTGCTCCCAAATTTGTAACATCTTCCATGTTTTCCCCTGTAAAGTAGCATGTAACAAGAGTCAGTGGAATAAAGCAGCACTCTACCTCACAGAGAATAACACTGTATCAGAGAGCACCGCTCACTGAGACCTAACAAAGAGCACGTTTGTTACCAAGAGGCACGTTGAAAGAGGTTGTCATGGATATGTGCCCAATAATTTCTACTTACCCTTGGACACATCTGGTGTGAAGGAGATCCTCCTTTTTATGCTCTTTGTGCCCTCACCATCTGAATCACAGCCTGGGGGACTGGAGGGCTGCAACAATATGAGCACAGAAAGTTAATTAAAAATAAGATGGGAAAGAGAATTCATCACTTGAAGAAAATACAATTGATTTTGTGTAATAAAATATCATGTCATTGTGAATGTCCGTCGTCCATCTATTCTCCTGTTTGTCAAAGGGTCGATGGGAACTGGAACCCGTTTCAGTTGACATGTGGTGAGAACACCCTCGACAAGTCGCCCGTCAATCACAAGGCCGACACTTGGCGATGGGTTGTTCTTCACGCTTACATTACAGCTCTGCTCAATTTACAGGCGGTAGTCATCCCAATCTGTAAGTCGTGTGGAGAGCGTGCAAACACCACTGGGAAGGCTCCAGCTAAGCCTGTTTTAACCGTTTGACCATGTACTTCCATAATAAATAAGTAATATACCATACCCTGGCATTCTCATCTCTGAGGTTGAACGTAAGCTCCAGGTTGGCGAAAAAGTAGTCTGCAAACTCCGGGTACATGTCCAACACCTCCAGCAGATCTTCCCTCTGAATGGTGCTGAGGTCACAGTAACTCAGAGCTCGCACATCAGCATTGGATTTTCCAGGCTTGGCGAACAAATGAATCAGCTCTCCAAAGATGTCGTTTTTTCCTGGACAGTGACACAAACAGTCAGTTACCGCTCTCAGAACCTTCACACAGGCCAATGTGACACTGTCCTGCTTCAGGACACAAGTGATGCACATTTCAAGCTGAAATAGCGTGTTTTGTGTTCCTCCATGGTGATTCCTGTGTTGGTTTTTATGCATCATAAACTACATATTATACCTGTTTTTAAAAAAAGTTTTTATTTTACAATTTGAGACCGTTCTATTGGGGGGTTACAGTGGGTACCTGGTATATGGTACCTACATATACTGTACATGCCACTGCAGAGAAATTAACACAATATTTAGTCACTGCTTTACCATTCTCACCAGCCCGTGGTAAAGAATCGTTCTCGTGTCTCTCTCTTCATCCCCGTTATTATTAATTTGCGTCAGCATCTGTTTATATGACGGGATGTACATTTGCATAACCTGAGGATTTTTCAGGCTGCTGTGACCATCCCGACTTTATGACTCTAAAGTCCTGTACTGACACTCCCATTATTTAGTGTGTTTAGTCACCCAATAAGCGTAATCTCCAAAGCTTTCCCCAGGTATTCTATTACTTTAAGTCAAAAGGGTTGTATCACACTACATTCCAATAGCACATGTAGGAAAGTACTTGCCTTTGTTCCACATTTCCAACAGAGATTATGCAGTCCAGAGGTGTTAAAGTAGAATCAATGCATTAGCTTCTCTTGGGGAAACTTCCCCCTAGCCTCCCTGATATATTTCCCCGAACAGGGCCTCCCTTTATTTAGTTCAGATTCCAAATCTCTCTGCCGTATAGTCTTCAAATTCCTACAGATTTCCTTGTTCAGCACACCGAAATCCTGATAAAACACAGCTGCTTTCTGTGCCATCTCTGGTACCCAAATATTTCAGTCACATGGTTATAGAGTTACTTTCTTCCAACAAATTTATTAGCATCTGAGCATGCATACACATATGCATATGCATAGACACACATAGATATACTTTACGTCTTTTCTGGTGCAATAAATGTTGTGACTTGTGAAAATCACCAATTTTCCACTTTTTTAGATCTTCTCCCAAAGCGTTGGCTTCTGTTGTCTATCTTTTATCCATTATTTATGCTATGCTAAATCCAAGCAACGGGTGTGTGTATAGGGATTGTGATTGACACACTTAACTGCGTGCTGACTTCAAAGGAAAATATGTGTTGATGAAGTATAATCTCACATAATGAGGCAACTTCTCTCAAAAACAAAACTTAGAAGTCAGCAGATGTACAGCGGGTGGACTGTTCCCCTCAGTTCAACCATGAGGGTGTTTTTCAACGGCCTGTTTAAAAGGCCATCATCCCTTTGTTGGTCCCAGCGTTCACTAAATGCCAACACTGTATACAGGGGCTCTGGAGAAGAGGTTCTATGTCAGCTCCCCGTGAGACTTTCAGCGTGCACCATTCAACCTCACTGCACAGCAGAAACCGTAGAAAGAAATCAAAGCTTCTCACAAACAAACTGAAGCCATATCTGCTGATCAAGCATGATGTTGGTGTCTCACATTAGCAGGCTGAACTATGAGATCTGTGACCATTCCAATGTGGTTATTAATAAGTTTTGCGTTTGCATGATTCAGCAGCGTGTGCAGAGCTTAAACCTCATTCTGCCTGCTGCGGCTTTAGAAACCATTCATCTCTTGAATAAAGGGAAGATTAATCCAGGCTTGGCTTGTATCACCTGGATATCGTTCACCCATGAAGATGAAGAATCAAATAAAATAAAAAAAAATATCATGCTTTCAACATGAGAACAGAATGTTCTTCATGGCAGAGCGAGTTCACATTTACAGTTGACAGTTGCTAACAGATTGTCCTGCCCTTTTTAATAATCCATCACTTTGGTACACTCCAAAAAAAAGTGGCAGATATGTGCACATGTTCTTTGAAACAACCTTTCACGAGGCCACCGAACACAAATGTCAGCGTCTCCAACCTGTCCTGTGAACAACCCTGTTGCCCCGACGACAGATATTGAGGGAGGGATGTGGGGGGATGGGCGGCGCCTGGTGTACCTTTGCTCTTCTTGTCAAAATGTGAAAACCAGACATGGGTTGGCAGCACACACTCGATGTGCAGAGAGGTCATGTAGAGCCTCTCGAGTGTCTAAATAGTGTGTGTCAATCTAAATTAATTATCTACTCGCTGGGTTGACAAGTATTCTTTATAATTATTATTATAATTGTATTGTATTAGTTACTTATGCAAATATTCATCATAATTTTAGTTCTATCGGAACAATTTCTGCAAAAGTCTATAGGTTTACTGATATCTTTTTTTATTCTGATTTAATATATGAATGCACAATAATGTTTACTTATGTGTTGAAAAGCAGTTTGACAGTGGTCAGCGTTGATGCTGATGTAAGAAAACACAGCAAATAGAATTACTTTGTTACACTGCTACTACATTATAAACAAGGAATGTAACCAATTACATTTCCAAATGAGCATGTATCAACCTGGTTATACAGTGAAGAAGTTACAAACACAAACACAAAGGGACCGAATTTACCCAGAATGGCCACCACAATGTCATCTTTCAGGATCTCAATGGAGCCGCGGGACAGGAAGTAGAGCGCTGTGAGCACATCGCCGCTGTGGACCAGGGTGTCTCCAGGAGGGGCGTGAGTGGTTTTGAAGTGCATAGCCAAGGCCCTCAGGCAGCCTTTGGTGGCTCCCTGGAACGCTTTGCAGTTGTGAAGAAGATTCCTGTTGAGATGAAGGCAGATGTCTGCCTGCAGGCACTCAGGAAACCCTTTTAGCACCTGTGATGCAGAGAAAGTCAGCGAGTAAAATGCACAAAATGTTGGTTTGGTAACCTCAAATGTGGACTGTACCCTGTGGAGGTTGTGTGCACTGAAAGTGCTGAGATGAATGTTCCTTTACAGAATGTTCTCTCACAAGAGAAGTTGTAATTAGACTTGGCAGTAGCAGATAAGGATGTTATGGAGACAAACGGAGCAAGAGACCCATTAAACACGGTCAGATACACATTACATCACAACAGCGGCAAGCGGAAAAATGCAACAGACACAAATGATAGTTTCTTAATTTGGATTCGTATTTTTGAGGAGATAAAAATAACTGCCATCTGGCTTTATGTAACCGTCTTGTTAGATAAATGCGGATGTTCACCTCAGGAGCCAGCGCTCTTTTTTTTTATTAACTTTTAACATGGAATGTGAGAACGAGGAGGAAGTGGAGGATGTATGTGTGAACAGCAAAGACTCCATTTATGTCGATATAGACAGGAAACCCCTGTTGGCTAATTGATAACTGAATTAAATAAATGCCAAGCAGAAAATAAAAGAAAAGTAGGACTGAAATGATTAACTTATTATCTTAATTAAATTATTAAGGGGAAAACAAATCAAAATTTGGGAAAAAAACCCATTCAAACATATATGATATTTTCATATTTTTTTTCAACTTATCTTTCAGAGTGGCAGCCTCATCACTTTCATATTTCTTTTTTTAATCATGTGTCAGTACAAATAAAAACATTAGAGCAAAGGATGTTACATATATCTGCTTAAATCACACAGGGATGATCACTGTGTGAGGCCTCATCCAGGGGATTTTAAACAGCACTCACTCATGTCACCATTGCAATAACAAGAAACAAGAAAAGTTAGAATATTTACCTCCTACTCTTACCAACGAAGAGATTTTAATCCAGATGTAAAGCAGACAAAAAAGAAAGTTCTTTTAGACTCATGCACATATTGGATGTTGTGCTTGGGTTTGCCAGCCGGGAGTTGATCATTACTTACCGTGTTCATGTCGATGCCGTTGGTGTAGGCCCAAGAGTGCTGGAAGTACTCCTCCAACCGCTGCCTCAGCGGGTTGGGAATCTGGTGGAAGCGGATGAACTCCTTGACCCGTAACATCTGGGCATGGTAGCGGGCCGTACCCGAGTACAATCTCTGGATGATGGCAGAGACGTTTCCGAAGATACTTGCATACATGAGGGCTGAAATGTAGATCATACACCGAATCAGTTCGACACGTCTTTGAACATATCGAAATCATCTATAAATGATCAATCTGTGGCTAGTCCACCATCTGAGGGAAAAGATAACATGGTTATGTATTTTTACTTCAAATGCAGTTAAAATTCTGATGAAATAAAGGCTGTAATAGACAATAACATACTCACAGCCAATCAACATGACACAGATGGAAAAGATCTTTTCTGAGTTGGTGTTCGGGGAAACATTCCCAAAGCCCACACTGGTTAGACTGCTGAAGGTGAAGTAAAGTGCAGTGACATACTTGTCCTTGATAGAGGGACCAGAGTTAGGATCGCTGTAGTTGTATCTCTTTCCTATGGAAACGCCCAGATTGTCCAGCCAGCCAATCTTGTGCTCCAAGTAAGGCTTTTCCACATTGCCGATGGCGTACCATATGCAGGCAAGCCAGTGGGCAATGAGGGCGAAGATGCACATGAGCAACATAAGGACCGCAGCTCCATACTCAGAGTAGCGGTCCAGCTTCCTGGCGACACGCACCAATCGCAGGAGCCTCGCCGTCTTCAACAGGCCGATCAGAGTAGTGGTCTGAAAAGGTTGCACAGTAGAGGTGTGTTATTATCTCCAGCATGCGCTTATTTTACAAATTCAGGACAATTCCCGTCGCCTGGAAGACCGACTTAGGGTCCGTTAACGAGCGATAGACATTCCCAACTCGAGGGGTGGCACCAATGGGTGAACGCAATTGGATAGCGCATTGAACGAGGTTACCATGAAAAATGAGTTGAAAAATGTATGTACCGGGGAAGGGTGGAAGAGTTGGCGAGACGACCATGGAATGGAAATGCTTCTTTTGTTGGTTTTTGAAAGAAACTTCACACCGCCGCTTTTCCTCAGCAGCAGCCATCTTTGCTGTGTACGTGACCACGTGGCTCTGAGCCCGCCTGTATCACATAGACCCATGGGAATGGGCCAGACCCGTCTTGTTTAGGACTGCGACAATTAGTCGACATAATCAGTTATGTCAACAGCAAAGTCAGCGAGTGTCGTGTTATGGTTGTTAGCACATACCGGCTGCTGTATGCTAACTTGTAGCGGTGGTGACCTAGAGGAAGTGCTGGGGGCGGTATCGCACCATGTTTACATGCCGCAAGGAAGAAGAACGCAGAAATTATGGCGGAATAAACAGGCGAGGAGGATCGAAAACTCTGTCCCAAAGTTTCCAATGTTTGGGAACATTGTATTGGAAATAATCCCACGAAAATGAAACGTGTTAAAACCAAACTCTGTGAAGATAAACTGTCATTCCACGGCAGCACCACGGAGATGAACAAACACCTGAAACAATAACTCCCCAGTGCTGCTGGCTCATCACGTACCGCAGATAAGGAACAAATAAGGTTGATAATCCATAGATATTTTAAATAACAGCCTAAGATGCTCGGACATAACGTCGAAAGAAGCTTGAACACTACAACAGGGAAAAAACTCACTGGTGAGACGATTTAGGTAAGTTAGGTTAAACAGAAGTTCAAAATAGGTGCTTAAAAATATAGAAGATAATCAAGACTAGTCGACTAACTGAAAAAATGATCGATTGATTAGTCCACAACAAAAATAATCGTTTGTTGCAGCCCTAAATATCGTCCACGATAGGTAGAAATAAGCCTCGGCTTCTGCCTTTTCCTTTTTCTGTTCTGTTAAATTTTGTGAAACGTGATCATGTTTAGTCAGTTGATTGCATTCAGTGTAAGCATTGTAGATTGTAAACTATCAGTTCATCCACATTTGCTGGTGGAATGTCTGGTTCCAGGCTACAGTTCGGTCATGCAGTCGTCTTAACCAGCATCTTTCAGTGTGTGCGCTGACATGACGAGTCCGAGCACTGCAGACTTCCCAGACAAAGATATTGATTTTCCTGAGCAGTGGAACAAAGACTCAGTTGAGGCAGCTCCCCGCAGATCCTTGGCCAGAGGCAAATGAACACAGAGGTGACAACACAGCGGCGCACAGGTAAATGGTCACTGGAAGAAAACTGAACTGGCTGGAACACTCACTGAGGGAATCTCTGGTAGTTTGTTGCTGCTCATGTGTCAATAAATCTTTGTAAAAGAACCTATCAACCATTCCCATGAGCACATTTATCAACCTGACATTCACGGAATGACTTTGGAGAAGACGATAAAACTATAAAAAAGCTAAGTTGAGGAACTGTGTCGCTGTTTGAGAATCCATACATAAACCACGACAACATTACGGAGTGTGGCCATTCTAAATGCAGCTTTGGAAACATTGATAGCAGTCAAATTTGTGTACATATGTAAGATTTCTTTTCCAAAAAGACACAAATCTCTTTTTTATACTGAAAAACACTCAACCATCCTGTGATACTGTTTTAATATTTGTCAAATCATGACAGGATTTTGATGGGCGTCATTAGTCCTCTGCAGAACCATCAAGAGGTTCTGCATCCAGAGGGTCTTTGGGAAGCTGCTGCTGGGGTACAGGTCGATGCCTGATCGACCTCGTCTGGGTCACCACGGTGATGCTGTCTGTTAGTGAAAGACTCCAAACCCCTGGAGTGACCCCAGAGTTGTCAGCATCGCTTCATTAAAAGATGTTTTGTCTATGTCTCCTTCATTCAGAGATTGCATTTAAATTCATTTAAATTGTTCACAAATGCCAAAGCCAGCATTCAGTAAACTCTATATACTCAATTTCGGTCATAGCGTAGACCTGTTTTATTACAACGATGCGACAAAAAAAGGAATTAATAAACACCAGCTATTAAAAAAAAGAATCCCAAGCCATTCGACGCTCTGCACATGCAGCACTACAGTCTAATAAAAGTTCAATTAAGTCTCAAAAGTACCTGCACAAGCAATTACATAACACAGCTGCACAGCGCTGCAACTCTGCTTTCTCCTGAATCCCTCCGATGGGAACACAGGTTCAGTTTCGGGCAAAGCGCTAAATGTCTTTTCGGCCATGTTTAATGGAGACACAACATTGGAATGAACCTTTGTTTTTGCCCTCCTGGGAACTGCAACAAACCAAACACTGCATGGTGCACCTTTTGCAGCACGTGCAATGTCCATTAAAAAAAAAAAAAGGATGTTCACTGAAACATTGAACACTGAAATAGATCAGTTGCAGTCTTCAAATATGTTCTCTGCTCTCATCAAAAGGTTTACTTTAGTGCTTGTCGGCTAAAACCATGTTATGAAACTGCTAAATTAAATACGCCCTGTGAAAACCATCTGCCGCTCTCTGATGTTTTATTTTCTGAATGAGAATTCCGCTGAGCACGACAGAGACGTTTGAACAGGCCTTGTGAGTGTGTCATTCTTGTCAAGAAGATGAAAATCTTAACTTAATATCGTCACGTAATCAACGTTCAGTGTCAAATATCGATGTTCTTATTTGCAACATATGCTGCCGGGGCTGTTCTGTAACTCACCATCCTATTTCATGAGTGAAACAAATGTCTATTTTCCATCTGATTTGTTGTCAGTCACTGAACTGACTCAGCAGCAGCAGCAGCCGAAAAGATGATTATGGTTTATAATCAGGAGCTTTTCTGGTGTAATGGAGTGCCTACAAAGCACGATAAAGCACTGAAGTGGATCCAGAGCCTTGGGGTGGGGGTGGAGGTGTGTGTGTGTGTGTTGGGGGGGATATCCAACCAATAAACAAGCCAGCAGGCATGGCAGCCAGCCTACCAATGGCTGTCTAACATCTGCATGTAAGCCGGCACACAGTGCTGTTGGCCTGCTCCTCACATAAATGCATCAATGATTGCCATTTGGTAAGCCATTAATCCATGTAAATGGATTCTAGAATGAGGACCATTCAAAAAAAAAAAAAAAAAAAAAGAAAAAAAAAGGGGAAAAAAAAAACATGCAATTTAAAGTAATCCTTTCAGAGCCTAGACAGAAAGATTCAGGCTTTAAGTCGTGGCCTGGGTGCACAAGTCTGGACCTGATAAACCGATATATAACCAATGCTCCCTGGTAAAGGTAAAAACAAAACAACCCCCCCGAAAAAACACATTAGAGATGACCTCATACCTCATCTGATCCTGAGCCAAAGATCAGCAGGTCGAAGGGGATTGCTGCCACCATGTCTATGAGGAACCAGCCTTTAAAGTAATGGATGGCTATCTTCGCTGGATGGCTCACCACCTCCTCGTTCTGGTTCACGTAAGTGGTCCTGAAGTTTATGAGGATGTCAATGATGAACATGATGTCCACCATCAAGTCCACGACATTGAGAGGGCTGCAGGAATATCCGCATTCACGCCTCCTCTGCTCCTCTTGGTCGTTGAGAAGAAACGCAGCCGAGTAGGGTGTGAGGATGGCCGTGTAGATGACCAGCAGCAGGATGAGCCAGTCCCACACAGCTTTGAAGGGGCTATAATGGAGGATGGTGAACTTATCGATGCGGTTTGTCTGGAGTTTGTACTCGGGCAGCACGTCGGCTCCGAGAGACAGGACCTGGAGCAGGGGAACGAGAAGGGTTAAGAGTAACAACTCAACCCAATGACATGAGAAGGTGACAGAATTTTGTTTTAAAGACGGTTCAGTTGCCAAAGACTAATAATTTAGCTTTTCTAGATAAAAATCATTGTTCAAGCACAAGTTTACCGGACAACAACAAAGGAAACAAGAACGGTGCATTCACACAGACTAACCGGGACTACATGAATCACACCCCGATGTGACTGCTCAGCAGTCAAACAAGTAGTCGCTAAATGCCGTGACAGACGTGGGGGATTACCAACATGAATATATGATTGCTGCTACTCACTCTGCTGTACATTCTGTCCTCTGAGCAAACAGTGCACTTTACAATATGTATGACACACAGAGGAGAGCTGGCCAATGTCAGGTCATCTACACATTTGACGGATTTTTTTCAAATTCTCCCTGTTTGGATGATCATTGGCGGGAGGGGTAATTCACTGTGTTCGGCAACAGCTAAGCTGCTCCCCAGCATTTGGATTAATTCGCTGCAGCACACCAAGAGGGCAGAAGACAGTGAGGATGAAGGCAGAGGGTCCTCATTGCAGAACCCCCCATCTTCAACGTATGAATTATATATTTCCCTTTGCAGGCAGTCAGGAAGCATGTGCCATGTTCACATCTCAGTGGTGTCCCCAAACTCCAAAGTAAAGTCGTCAGGGAAGGAGCGCAGCTAATTATGATGATGGTTTGTCTTCATTTATGAATGAGAGAGCTCAGTTGAAAGAAGTTCAAATATAAGGTTTCTTCTCCTTAGCTTGCTAAGTATTGTTTTTCTGTAGCATCACCGACTGTACTGTTACCAATCCTTGAAAATGTGGCATAAACTGATAGTGGAGACAACAGTGGAATCTGTAACTTGGAAAAAAAATTACTGTTTGATATGACAGAGAGCATTTTGCTGCATTGTCCTTGAGTGAAACACTGACTCCCAGCTGTCTGCAGAAGTGTTATGAAACTGCACCTTGCCTTGCAAACAAAATAGATGGATCAGTGGACTTTTCCTATATCTTCCTCCCTAAAGAACAAATACTCAGACGAGGATGAAAGAGTTCTTTCCCCCCTTGTTATGACTCTTCAAAAATACCAAATTACCCTTGAATGTCTTTCTTAATGTCATTATTTTCACTGTTGGGGTCTACCAGCAGCTTCATTTACCTGCCAGGAAGTTTCACAAGCCTGCACTGTACATCACAGTGTCCTATAACCCTTTATATAGGGGCCTTTACCAGAAGTAGGACGCATGCAGTGATAAAGAGTTAAACCCTATGCCTGAGTGTTGTGATCTTTTTAAGATTAATCAAACATGATTGGACAGCAGAATGTATGTGGTTATCAAAATGTGTATTATTATTATGGTAGAAAAAGCCTAGATTATTTTGCAAGACTGTGTAATATTGTAAGAAAGGAAGGTATGTGATATCAGGATGATTCTCACCTTTGGTTCCATCTAGTTAATATTGGTAATATAACTGTGTGTCATCTGCATTGAAATGGTAATTTTTTGTTGTGTCTTTTGATGATTTGACCCTTTGGGAGCATGTAAATGGGAAAAAGTAATGGGCCCAGAACAGAACCTTGTGGAACTCCACTAACTGACCTACCTAACAGAAAGGAACTAACCATTTTAAATCTCCTTAAATGCCCTCAGTATCTTAGATGATTGATGAAAACATCATGATCAACAGTGTGGAAAGCCACAGAAAGATCCAACAGGAGTAAAACACATTGACTGCATTCAAGTGTTAAAAAAACATTTATAACTCTAAGACAGTTGAAGTCCTGGTCGTTTTTAAAGCTGTTTGTGAATTATTCCTCAAAAAACACTGCTGATGTAACAACCGGGTTGAGTGAGATATCATAGGATTGGCCTTCATCATCATCACAGGCAGCAAGAACTTACTAACTCACCTGCGTTACTTTTTCGGTGACGTTGTGCGTTCTGTCCTTCACCTTTGGCGCGATGATGGGTTTCTCAGATGTGGGTGGAGAGTGAGTCTTCTTTTCTGCCCCCTCGAAATTGAGTGCAATCAGAGGGATCTTGTTGATGGTGCTGTACTTGTTGATGTTCGAGTCGGAGGTAGAGCCGAGCAGGCTGGACTTCACGTGATTGAAGGGGCCTGGTGGTTTGTGACAAATAAAAGAATGGCCGAAGCTTGTATTGTCCAATACTATGATATTCAGTGAACTTATACTAATTATTACTGATGAGCGACTTACATGTCCTGTCTACAATGTCTTCCAGCCGCCCCTGTAACATCTGCTTTTGAAGGCAGCATTGGTTTCCTTAGCTAAACCGTAATTGTAAAAATGCCTGGACAACTGCGTTCCGAGTTCTTACAAAGAAAAAATGTACTATTGCAAACATCTTGAATCGAATCAAACATAATGTCTGCTACAATCTGCATCGGTTAGCCATCATGCTAATGTCACTGCACTAAGTGAGCTTATGGTTGACGTTAAATGGGGTGTTGATCTCACACATGAATGTACATGCTGTTGTAAAGGTTGGTCATTCTCACCAGATGCCTTCATTCAAGAGCGATTGTCTCTCTGTATACATGTACAGCAAAGCATCAACAGCTCAAAGCATCAGGGTCATTTTAAATAATCCTCTTTCTTGTTACATATGCATGAATACACATTTTAAGTCTTCACACTATGGGCGAGTGGCACAAGAGCATTCTCTGATGTAATATTTAAATATGGCTGTCATGTATAACAGAGAAGAAATGACAACAATCCTAGATAGTACTGGTTTCTGTGACCAAACACTGATGGCGTACAGCCAGTTGTGCTCATATTGTGTTATGGTAAACTAGTCAGGTGTCTGAGCTGTTACAATGCAGTGAACAATCATCATATTCGCCAACATGTCTTTATTAACCGCTGATCTTGACAATTTCCCACGACCGACTGCCATAATTCTGTGCAAACAACCCAAAACAGTGGATCTGTGATGAGATTAGACTCATTGCGTGTCAAGCCAAAAAAAGAATAAACACTTGGTGAACATTCCAATGCCAGCTCGATCACAATGCGTCCATCCCAGCTCTAGTAGAAACGAGCCTTGACCAAATCACCGCGGTACTTACCCTCACTTGTGTGACGATCCCGGAATATGCTTTTCGAACTGGAGCTGTAGCCCTCGATTTCATGCACGGACGAAGCTCGCCTCATGCTGTTGATGCTTCCTCGAGGGAAGGTATTTGACAGGGAGGTAGAGGACTGGTGTGGCTCAGTCTGGTACAGCTTCTCCCAGGGGAGTTTAGGGGACGAATGGTCAAGTGGTTCAGGACCCATGCTAGCCTGGGAAGAGTGGTGGCTCGAGCTGATAAGGGCATGTGTGTCATTGGCCTCAATGGGACTGCAAATGCTCTTGGTGGGTGAGGGAAAGCTCTGCAGGGCGACCGAGTCCTCGTTCTCTTTGGGCGAGTCCACCATCACAGCGTCTGGGTCCTCTTGCGGAAGAGATTGCTTGTTGGTATTCATTAGGCTCAAAGCCGCCTGGCGAAAACGGAAGAATCTACTCCTTCCTAAAAAAATGAGGGAGGTTCATGTTAAAAGGGAAACAAAATCTGAAATTCATGCAGATAAAAACCTCTCCTGAGCCCCCATGGAATGAACTGATGCTCTCCCGATTCGATGACAACTTACATTATCTCCATCTCTTGCCTTGTTAAAGGTCTCGTTGTGTGTGGATGTATGTGCTGACAAATGTCCATGAATCAGTAATGAAACGATCAAATCAGGGCTGTTTGTCTGTGTGTGTGTTAACTCATTTAGTCACATTGTGCACAACACACAGAATAAATAAGACAAACTAAAAAGAGGCTTTCTCCTGCCGGTGCCTGAGAGCAAGATGCTCAACCTACTCAACCTCGCTCAGTTCAGTCAAGTAATGCAAATATTATGTCGCACCGGTCACGTATTGAACGTTTTTGGCTTGTTTTCAACGGTGTGAGGATGTAAGTGAACCCTGCTTCACCCAGGAGGAGCCCGTCTTTCAGCACCCGCTTTACATGATGTCACTGTCATCTGTTTCCATACCCGGCAAAATGCACTGATGTTACAACTATAGCAGCTTATAAAACAACACGTCTCCTGCAGAGGAACCTAACACAACTCGTCAGGACTGCTGTCATCTTTGCTGTTTACGGATGGTGAATGTAAATATGATGCCAACAGGAAAAAAACATGTATGTTTAGTCCGATGCATCCTGAAAACACACTTTTTTTTATAAACCTGGTCTCAGGGTGAAGAAATTTGAATACCTGAACAACAACAGTGTCCATTCTTGGTGTGTTGGTGCTGCAGCAGATAGTGAGTCTGTTTGTCTATTTCTAAGTCTGTCTCGTAGCTTTGTGTTGAATCTCTCCACCATGTTTTTTTTCCGGTTCTCAATGTTTTTCTCAATGTTTACCTCGATCGACAGCGACTGATCTTGTTACCATAGTAACTCAAACAAGATCAGCATCATTTTCTTGCACTTTGTCAGTCATAAATCAGATATTGGACAGTTGAATTTCCTCGGCTAACAAAGAACCACCACTCCGAGATCGGTTATTCAGTGTTTTTCTTTTGCTTCAGGTGACAGCGACTCAAAGTGAGTTGCTCTTGTTACCATAGTAACACCAACTATGGTAACACCAAGATCGACGTTTTCTGCTGACTTTTCTTCCCCCTCATTTTGGACGGTTGGTATTTGCTCGGCAGACAGGAAGTGCCACTCCAACGTCTCATTGTCACCAGTTTTTGGTGAATTTCAGCTCCATCTACAGGCCTGGAGGATGAACTACAACCTGTCCAGTCATTTCCAATGGATCCATTTGGATGAAAATAGTCTTGATGTGTTGCCAAGATGGTGGAAAAAGAGATTGTTTTGGTCCGTGTGGACATCTCACTATCCCCAGAAGAAATCCCAAACCATCTCATGGTGCCATCAGCATTATGGCCTTGATCTCTACTTGAACAGCCTCACTGAATTAAGACGTTCTCACAGGCTTTTAGTTCCATTCCGTTCCATTCCATTCCATTCCATTCAGTACGACTTGAGTGTGCGACGTGTGCTATTTAAGTTAAGTTCACTTGACTTGAGCCATCTAAGGGTCTTCCACTCTGGTGTGTGAAATCAGTGGAGCCGTTATCAGGCTCACCGGTTCATTACAGAGCTCCCGGCTGTTGTTCCAGACCACGTGTGAATGATCATTGTTGGAATATTTAGAGTCACAGGGGCCAAATGCAAATGGTCCTTTAATCTCCTGGGAAGGAATGAAAGGAGGGGAGTGTAAGTGGTGGCTGAATGGTGTCGTAGACCTTGTGTCCTGCTGAATGACGGTGTCGCTACTTTGATATAGAGGCCCAGGCGATGGTAGAAGGAGGCCACCTGTGTCATAGTGGCGGGGCCATTCTCACCTTCAGTCTTTTCAACAATCATTCACACGTGCACATGCTTGGTGCTACAAGATGTGACGTGTGTGCTCTGCCTGCCAACCCCTTTAACTCTCTGTCTTAACTTTAATTATGCACCTTTTATCACTGTGGCTCTTTGACATTCACGCCGACCCAACCACAGCAGATCCAGGGTCAGCTCTGTAGTAGCCTCGGTGCTTGTGGATTCGTTGGGTCTGTTCGTGGACTTCGTCCTTGGACCTACGGTTTTATGAGGCGACGTCGCTGTGAGTAGTTGCTACCGCGTACAATTTGTCTTGGTTTTCCGACCCACTAGAAAATTGCTTTCTAAATACAGTTATTGTAGTAGAAGAAGCCACGAGCGACTGTGAGACAATGAGATCTCGTCCTGCTGTTATACAGCAGTTTTGGCACCTGCTGTGAAAAGTCTGTGTTGGCAAAAAAACACGTAAATCATGTGTGAATCTGCAGGATACTCAAATCCAGTCGGAGAGACAAGGTAACATTCTATGTGTGTGTGTGTGTGTAGAGTCCGGACTGTCTGATCTAAAGTCACATCATATGTTTATCTAGTCCGTCTACCCACAGGTCCCTTCGCTGGAGTGTGGTCACAAGCGATCAACTATGATTAGCCACGTCAACACGCGCACATGCAGAGTTGCGTGTGACATAGAGCCAAACTATACTGTTGTATACAGTACACATGCAAACAAATACAGCATGAGGTGCGTGCCGCTTGGAATTAGTGCTGAATTAAAAGGGGAGACGAGCTTCAGTCGGAGAAAAGACGCTCCGTGAGTGCCTCCGATCAGAGAAGAGTAAGAACGTGTCATTGACATTGACGCATCCTGACATACATCCACATTAAAAAAAAGATCAGGACATACAAGCAGTCATCGTGTTTGAAAAGGAGAGTCCCAGCGTAAGTAGACCGCACGTTCCCCTGTGTGTGTGTGTGTGTGTGTGAGTGAATAAGAATCCACTAACAAACTAAATAATGCAGTTTTTGGGAGCGGCGGATGGAAGAAAAAAAAAGATATCTCACATACTAAAGTAGACAACAGATACATTAATTACGAGTTGAGTAACATACAGTTAGAGTGTGTTACAATTATTGGATTGAACTGGATAAGTAATTGAGTCGTAATGCCTGAGTGTTGCTGCTAACGTCATATGCTAACTAGCCCAGGAGGACGTCCTGCGTGTGTAATTCCTCATTCATCCAGAAACGATCACAATCACATCCAGACAGATGCACTTTACTATTGATCTACACTATAAACTGTTTCTGAATGGCTGCAAGTGTAATATTGAAATATAGTTAATTTTTTCTTATTTCAATATTGAATGTGTAATAAACCAGGTCAATCGACCATGTATGTGATTATAACCTGTCCAATATTATCTTCATTCTCAGGGTCGTCATCTATTGCACGTTTACATCTCTTGCACGTTTACTGTTCACCTCCAATATTTCTTGCCTTCTGCTTTCTGTGTTTGACTAGCTGCTGTATCTTAGCTCCTCCAGGCTCATTGCAGTCGTATCGCTCAGCAGTCAACATCCGACCACTTCCTGTGGTCGGTTTCACTTCCACTGAGCTCGAACACAGCTGAATCACCGTTTTTCAACAGAACGAGCATGTTTTTCTTAGTTTTTTTTGGCTCAGGAAAAGCAGTTCTACCTGACTGATGATTCAATCAGACGACATCTGTTGTGTGTGTTCAGCTGCAATGAATGATTGATGACTAAGACAATTAAAAGCCACTTCAGTCTGGCTGACTGGTGATGTAGCTTGTGTGGAGATTCTTCATCTGTTGAGGACAATCTGCTCGATAAATTACTTTGTTCTTCAACAGCGGTGTTTCCGAGGTGCTGGGACCTCACAGAGGACATGTTAAACACTCACTTTGATCAGACTTGGTCGGCGACGTGGGGCTGATCTTCTCGGCAGAGTTGTCGCTCCCCTCGTCCAAAACGTAATCGAAATTTAATATGAACATCATCACCACGCCCTCCTCGTTCTTCACTGGGATTATGTGAATGTTACACTGGAAGTCAGTCCCTGAAAAATAAAACACAAATTGTCAAGACCCGATCCATTGACCCATCGTTAGCCTTCAGCTTGTTATCTCCAAAAAACAATTTGAACCAAAGCGGTGGCACAATCGGACACGTCATTGCCGGGGCCATTCGTTAGTGATAATTAATCCAAATTCTAAAAATGACCAATACTTCCCTCTGGTTTCTCATGGGATGTTGGAAAGATGAGGAGTTGATCTGATTTAAAGGTCAACGCCTGCTTGTCAGAACACATGAAGTAGTTGAGACAAAGCCTAAGGCTTCAACCAAGTCGATGCATGTGCGTGTGAGATTATGCACGCACATGTGTTGCATGCTTACTGGTGTCCATATATAGATGTGGAACAGGGGCACAGCAAAGAACAAACAGGGAACGAGGGGCACAGAGTGGTGCAGAGGAGCAGATAAACAGAGGGCAGATTACAGCCAATTTAGACGGTGACCATGTGCTCATGGAGAACAATCACCGCCGCTGAGCGTCAAGTCAGCCACTGGAGCAGAAAACCGTCCACCATCTAAACTTAGTCTTGAGACAGGAATATCGCAATTTCTCTACTGCGTGTTACAGAGCGCTATTAAAGCCTCGGGGCACAAGGGCCCACCAATAAAACGCTTTACTCAGTGGAGCCTAAACAGCACAACAGCTTCTCTGCAGGGTTATTAACAACAATATAGTGACCACCTTTGGGACAGGGGATTGCTTGACTGTATTTTTTTTTTTTCCTCATCCTAGAAATTATTAGTATTTTTATAATGTCATTTCCACATAAACAAAATAACTTTATTTAGTTTTAATTGCATTTTTTTTTCATTTATTTGATTTATTATTATTATTATTATTATTTGGAAAAAACAGCCCCATATTATTCTAGTTGTGTCCAGTTTTTTCGCCTGTTCTGGCCAATAAAATGACAATGCCTGGATCTAAAAGTCCGTCCTGCTATGTAGGTCTTTGTGTCTGGCTGGTTGTGTTGCTTGGACTCACAGAGGACACAATATTACCAGTATTCGCTGTAATCTCCTCGGGGCTCAACAGACACCCTGCCAGCAGCATTCATTAGCAGTAGACTTGCTGTCTGACTAAATATAACAAGCTTGTGTGCCTGAACATGCCAGCGTTCTTTTGGAAGGATTTCTGCATCAAAAGTACCCGACGTAAGCTGGCATTGTCATCAACAGCCAAACGATAATGTGATTCTAGTCTGACGAAAAGGGAGAGAAATGAATAAGAATAAAAAATATATATGTATGTATATATATGTGTATGTGTATATATATATATCTTGGGTTTGTGGTTTATGTGCAGAGCAGCAGGACTCCAGTGACAAGCACCTCTTCTGGTCCACTAGATGACTCGATGACTAGATGACTCGATGTGGAGTTACAGAGCAGTGCTTACAGAGCTGAAAATCCCCTTTTTATGAAAGAAAAAAAAACAAAAACAAAAAACCCCTATTTGCATTTCGCAGAAATCTTTCACCTAATTCCACCAAGCACTTTGCATTTTTTTTTTAACCGGTTGGTACAGAGGGTTTACAGGACAAAATTAAAGTGACATTTTGCACATCATATTCTATCTGTGTGATGGATTTCCCATCACATGGGGGAGAAAAGGCAAAAAAAAAAAAAAAAAAATACAATCAGTAAATACATACATATGTCAGTAAATATTTGCAGGTACTATTAGATGTTGTGTCTGTAAACTGCAGCTAATTTGATTTAGTTAGAATTATTGATGGCTCCTCTGGATAATAGCTGTGAGAAAACTACCGGGCTAATTAGTGTGGGCTTAAACGAAACAGCTGGTTTAATGGAGGACGACAAGAACCCTGTGGCACAACCCAACAATTAAAACTACTGACTCTCCATCACAAGTGTATTTTCGGCAGAGATAAAAATCCTCCCATGTCTCTGCTCCAAATCTGCAATTAGACCATTGTTTTTGGACTGAAGACACGTCTCCTGCTTTAAGAGAAAAAACAAAAACCTAATCACACTCGCGTATTTTCTTGGTATCATTGCACAATCCCTCCCTAAATGTTTGAGATTTAAACCATGTGAGAAGTCATTCAGTCAAACTGAATTCTACACACGCGTGACTTTCGTGCCGTAAACGTGACATGAAAGCAGATTCAATGAGTAATGTAATGAGACTTTATACATGTGTTTAGATTCACGTTTTATCATTTAAATTCTTCCAACTACTCACTTTTCAAGCAGTGAAATGAGTTACGTACCTCAAAAACCAAGAGCAGTTCATCCCGTGTTCATTCAAATACAGCACGTTGTTGTCTTATCACACTGTCATAACATACGATATGTAGGTTACAGGAATAATTGTCTCTTCACTGCTCCTATATATCAAAGACCGTATGGGAAGTCGGAGTTGTTTATGCAGATGAAAACTGGGGAAGTGGGAGTTGTACCATTCTCCTCCCACTGTGGGAACGAGATGTAGATGCTCCCTTTGCTCTGGTGCTCCGGGATGCATCTGCACCTGATGTGAATGTCACTGTGTGTCGGGGGCTTCTTACAATTTCCTCATCAAGCCGTGAACGTAAACGCTGTAAGCAAACGTTAGTTTGAATTCTGCCCTCAAAGAATTGAGAGTGATGATAGACGGATGGAAGTCACACCAGTTTTGGGGGGCGTGACTACTCAGATACGTAATGTAATGGAAAGTTTGATATGAAACGAAAAATATTCTTTATCAGTGACACATGAAACATGCGAAACAGCTGAGAAGGTTCATTTAACGTTTAAAAAACCAAATCAAATGTGATTCCTTTGATAAATCATTGTATCTCTGTTGTATTTTAACCCTTTAAAACCCGACGGTATTGCTGCCGATACATTCACGCCAGCGTACTCTGGAGTACCGTAATGACACGACTGGAAAACACTTATAGGTTCCTGAAAGCTGCACCTCACGTTGCTGTCATTACGGTAATGACTCGCCAGCTTCCGGCAACAGAGTGAATAGGATTACCAGCAACAATGCCAGCAACATGGTTCTCAACGTCCAGGAACCGCTGGACGTTTCCTCCTTCTAGCTCCTTCTTCACACCAGGTAGAGGAACCGAGTGACACTTCTCAGCTTCCAGGAACCGTTTCCCGTGCAATCGTCGTGACGTCGTCACGTTTCACTAGGGTGAACGTATCAGTAGTGATACCGTGGTGTTAAAGGGTTCAACAGGGGGACTTATAGCAAAGTAGCATTCCTGACTCGTCTGTATTCACTTTATTTGACCAATGGAACTGAGATGTGATGGGTTCAGGTAAAACACATCACAGTTTTTTCTAAAATACACGTTGAGACCAAATCCGATGGAGGAGAGAGCTGCAGTGCACATCCGACTGACCATCAGCGAGCATAAGATCAAACACCTTGTGTGCTGGAGTTCATCTTTCCAGATATGGAACAAATGCTCACGCTGAAAGGCGATTCGGTGGGGGTCCCGTCCCATCTGACCTCCTGCTGAAGGTCACGTCTGTCAGGGTGGATCAAAGAAAGGCCTCAGTGGAGGTATTTAGGATTGTCTACATCATTTATGGACAGAAGACCTTTGATCAGCGCGGAGATTTTCTGCTTCGTTATGAGGGGGTGCTGGACACACAGGTGTGTGTTAAACTGTTTTAAGATACCATACAGGTTACAGGTTGGATGGATATTAGAAAAGTCAACCTGGAGCCGAGCTGTGTGTGCATTAAATGGATTTAAAGCACAGCTGCCAGCCAATCACAACCTAGAGTTTTGCGGAAACTAGTTAGTTCCCCCTTGTGAAGTTGTTCCGACATGTTGCTCTTCTCAGATATACCGTTATTGATGAACAGTCTCGTTCTGATTCATACTGAACTCACTGGTAAACCATGGACTGTCACCGGGTGTGTCTACTTCCTGGGTAAATGAACATACAAACAAACCTTTTTTCACAGCCAAGTGTCAAACCTCCTTGTCTGATCGACAGGAGGTGACTGGTACTAATGAACATCCATCCTTGTAATGAATCAATGAACTATCCATGGGGTCTGTTCCCGTCTCATCGCTCCTGTTTTGAATTTTCTCTGACATTAATGCAACGTTGCATTTCAGCACCGAGGCAGCTGCTAATGTTTGCATCCTATTTATTGAATTCACGCTTTGATCCCTGTCCAACACTGCACACTGTCGCGGGCGGACATGAGGAGCAGGTTCCACGTGCTGGACAGAGTGTCTCTAAAAACTTTATTAACACCTTCTTGGGTGAGTGGACGGTGTGTACGGACAAGCTCCTTTTTCATGATGGAAATTTCATTACTGTTGATTCTATTTCCATCATGAATTATTAAAACATTGCTGCTTAATCATCTGCTCCTTTAGTTGCTGTTTCAGTGACGCCTCATGATCATATTCAACACACACACACACACACACACACACACACAGTGTATAAATCTGAGTGCAGGGATGCATTTTTTTTCCAATCTTGTTTCCAAAACGACGCGTTTTTTCTCTTCTGAACTTCCCTGTTTGTTTCTGACGTATCTGTGCTACATATTAATCTGCATAAGCTGATCTGCTTTAGGTAGAAACATGAGTAATGATGTTCTTGTTTTTGTGTCTTTTCACCAATGGACCACTGCTGCTGTTAAACACTGCGGCCCCAGACTATTGCCTGGTCGACTTGTGTAATGAAATCTGACATGTTTTAGGTTAAGGGCTCTTCTGCTTAAGCCAATGTAACTGGGGCGTAGCCAATCGGGACTAAGCATGTAGGGAGAGGCCATGCAAGCCAAGCCTTTGTTTGTAGTCTATGAGCCCCGTGGAAGTATCTCGCCTCGATGAAGACCGCTGTGAGCAACGCAGCCTGGCCTCATTTCATCTTCTATCAGAGTCAGTGGAGCCATCAGGGATAACTAGCAGCTCACGCCGCATTATGGAATTATGATATTTTGCCACACTGTGTTTTATTTTGCTTAATTTAGCACAAATGTTGGCAAGCCGGATGCAGTGAATGGTGAAATTACAGGCAACTGATTAAGAAGAAAAGCAGATGGTACGATGAGGAATATTAGATTACAACTTCCAACGCAGGAACCCCAGGAGATTGAAATACCCACGGACCAACATTTGAATCCAAGACACAGCAAGAGCTGCGATGTGTCTGTGTTTGAACCTCCAGCTTCTCCACCTCACTAACTGATAAACTGGATTTCTGCCCAATTACAGCCGGAAATGTCACATAATTCTTTTTACATGTAACTTGAAAAGCACTCTGCCAAGCACCTTGTATCACAAAACTTCTCACAAAACTATGACCAATCTACATCAGCCTAAGCAATTGGAGTTGAGTGGAATTTCCCGTGTTAACATTCTGGATCTTTCCTGATCTGTCCGCCTTTTTCATCCGATCCAGATGAAATTTTCGGACATGATAGTGGACCCGACCCCCGATTTCACGATAATCAACATAGAATTGAGTGAGACATGAATTGTTAAAATAAAATCTTTACAATTTTCAAAGATTTTCAGAAATTTGATTGTGAGGAAACAACCTGCGAATTTTCACCAAAAAAGAATCACCTGGACACCGTCAGGAGACGGACACGCAGTAAACATTTCAGAAGGAGACCTTCCTAACTCGACAAACACACGCTGATTTCAATCCAACAAATGCGACCTGAGGAAAGTCACGTTTTGCGCTTCAGGAGGTCTGGGTGTGATGAAAAATGGATGCGCTCTCTTACGAGGCGGCCGCCCGACCGTACACGAGGCGTGCTCCCGGCCCCCTGAACTGAACCCTCCGTTAGGGGTACGCGGCTCCTTGGCCCCCTCGGAGGGGAGTCACCTATGAAACCCTGCACCCTCACAGGCCACATGTCCCGCATCATTCAGCGCTGTTAGCCGCTGTTACGTCGTCATTATCCATTTAACTCGTCTGTGCGGCGCGGTGTCAGCTTCCTTTTGTTAAGACTCATTGAGGTACAAAGTATTATTACACCCAGTGGAACAGGATAGCTGTACGAAGGGAAAGCATTCTCCTCACCCATGATGCATCATTGATGAAAGAAATGCAGTGTCTTCGCTCACAGACCTTTCTGCTGGGGCACATGGAGGCAAACAGGGAAACTGACTACAGGCCTCGTGGTTCCGCTACTTTTATTTCTGAGCGTAAGCGGCTTAACTTTGTGCTCTTTCTGTGAAAAGAGTCGAGCCTTTGTCACCCCTGACGTCGCACCGCTTGCTCCAAATCCCATCATCACTTTTTAAGATTTCGTTGCCATGTTGTCCCGACCCTCTCTACATCACTGGTTAACACACGTGACGGTAAAACCGGCATCTACAGTGATTGGGTCAAAGACAGACCACCAGCAACAAAAAAAATAAAGGCAGAAAATCACTCTGTGAGCGTGGACCTCCTCCAATCAGCTGATTCCTCCCAGTGTCATTGATCTCCTCTGATAAATTCACTTATCATCAAACAGGACTTTGTCTCTAATAGTTGTCTAATTAGACACCTTGGTACACTGATCATGACCTCTGACCTCTAGTTGTTCTTTTTTCTTTCAATAGTAAAACACTGGGGGGGCTCCAACCCCCGACCTTTGTGTTAACAGACAGACCCACTAACCACTGGACCACAGAGACAGTCCACTGCTGCTATTGTGGAGTTCTAGACCCAGATGGTGACAATGAGGAAGAATCCTTCAACTGATTCCTGGATCCAGATGGTTCTAGAACACCACCAACATTTCATCATCAGTTACTAAACATTTCATTCACCTTTGGACTTATTTTACTAGAAGACAAACAGACGAAGAGACGCCAGCAAAAACAGAAGCTCCTTGGTAGGATTTCCAGCGCAATGAAGTATTTTCAACAGTCAACACTAATTTGCGTATTTGGTTGATTTTTCTTCCAAATTTGAAATGAAAATGTCTGAGTCTGAGCTCCGCAAATAAACACTTCACACGCTCGTCACAACACCTGCAAGCATGAAGGTTTGCACCAACTATCATGTCGAATTACAGCAACACTTCCACACAAACAGAACAACTCAACCACCGAAACGCTCCAAGGACTGAGAGCGAACCGTCGAGTCCAGCTGCCTCCACTTGGACCTGAGTTCACGACGACCTGAAGGACTGAGGACGTTCCCAGACATGAAGCATCCAGTGGTCTGAGCTCTATTATATTCTCATGTTTGTTCCCGGGCTTCTCTGTTAGCGGTAAATCACATCTAAAGGCTGCTTTTTGCTCTGTTCTGTGCTCCGTAATTCTGTCAAGTAGTTGGTGCGTGCGCGAGCTGTGCCAGTAAACCTGAATCAGATTCATGGCGTCGGGCGGCTGGGGGGGCTTTAACAGATTAGAGAAGCACCGATTTATCAGCTGAGCGTTTGTATGGGCTGACGCTCGGTCCGTCAACGGCCATCGGCCTCCTGGCACAAAGGGAGGGCGTTCGCCGACGGCGTTAATCTGTTTCTTCGTGTCGACCACATTAGCCTTCACCGGCTGCGGAGTGGGAGACGAGCCAGCAGTGGTCCTGTCTGCAGTTGGTAGTTAGAACCAAGATTTGATGGCACAGAAGGGATTGATGTTTATATTTCACCGCAAGGTTTTACAGGTTATCGACTCTGTGTACTTATAAACCCCAACAGACGATGTCGACATGTTGAATCCTCAAAAAAAAAAAAAAACACCCAAAAAAAGTAAGAAAACTCTTCCGCAAGCACAGAAACACAAAAAAATCTATGAAAAAGGAAAAAAATCTGTGAAAAAATATATCTATCTGGGTTGTAAATATTTAGTAGCTCTTTTTAAAGTTCCTTGTTGTTTTTCTGCCTGTTGATGATGTTGTTTTTCTGACGTCCCTTATTTTCTGTTTTTCGTTGCGTTTTTGGGTGTGGGAGCACCCATCATTTTTGTTGTACCTCTAATTCTATTCTATTCTACGTACCATTTTTAATCAACCCCCCCCCCCCCCCCAAGAGAACTTGTGAGCGCCTCTGGAATCGATAGGACTGAAGAAGGCCATGAATGTTTCATCCCCCTGTCGCTGTGTTTCCTCCATACCACTTTAATGCATTTACTCTGTAAGCTGCTCATTCTCCGTCAGCCCCCCCATCTTTATTCATGAGCACACGCCGCTCACCATGAACGAGTATTAAGAGTTGCGTCTTGAAGCTGTGATGCCACACCAGGGAGGGCTGCGAACGGACAGACAGGCTTTCCGGAGCTCTCATCCGCCGCATGACGTTAAGACGGAGCACGCGGGAGGATGGGCGAGTGGGGGGGGGGGTCGAGAGAAGTTGATTCGTGCACAGACAAACAGACCCTGGAGTGTTCTGCGTAATTGCCTCACATGTTTAGTGAAAGTATGTGACTTCAGCAGTGCAGCAGCTGGCTCTCGGTCTCCTCCTGATCCAAGGGGCTCGGCTGATGGCTGCTGATGGTCGATTAAACATGTATCCGTGGCCTAGAATCCAATCAAACCCACAATGAAAAATTCACGACCTGGCTCCTTTTGATTAAATAAAATATTACAGCATGTTGTCCCTCATCTTGTGCTGTTTGTACAACCCCCCCCCCCACTACTGGAGGTTCACAACCATCCAAAGACAATATGGAAAACACTTTTAGAGGGAGGGACGGGGCGTTGCTGTCAACAGTTCCTGTGACAACCAGGAGCTGGTCAGTCTGGGGATGTACAGTCAACGTCGTGTTCACTCTCTGACTTGAGTCGGTGTCTCTGCGGTGTAACCGGGATCCCCGGTGTTACTGTGAGAACCGTAGCGCTCTGCATTAACGCCGGCACATTTCAATGCAAAGCTGACAGAGCTGGAGCCGCCGTGAGCGCAGCGACGTCCTACAGATTAGTGAACTGATCCTCTGCCTAATAGAGCTACTGGAGAACCTTGGTGCAAACACCATGGAGTGTGTTATTTCACATTTTCCCCCCACGCTGACGCAATTTCTTTGCAGCGTGTGTGTTGTGAAGCCAACGCAAACACAACGGGGGTCAGCGGGTGAACTCGCCTCACCAATCATGGTCCCCCTCTGTCCATCAAACTGCTCTGTTTCCACAGTAAAAACAACACATGCAGCCACTTTTTGGATTTAAAAAAAAAAACATGTTCAGCTCTGGCCTTCAGCATCTGTTTAATGTCACACAGCCCCAAAAAAAAAAAGAAGAAGAAGAAGAAGCTATTCCGAGCTGACTGCCCCCACCGCTGTAACTCTAATTGCATCCGGCTTGTCAGTAACACTCTGACAGGCCCATCTCTGGGCTCTCTGGGGAGCAGCATGTCACTGAACATCTCCGCCGGCGCCCAGGCGTGCTGTGACCGCCCCCCACCCACCCCCACTCCTCCCAGCTCACCCACTCACCATCCTTGCGGTAGTAGGTGATCTCCACCTTCCGCTCCTCGGACCCCTGCAGGGCCTGGGCCACCTGGCCGCCGGCCTCTTTGTCCGTCAGGTCGCCGTGCAGGAAGTCGCAGGTGCACGGCTTCTGCATGATGTCTGGTCTGGAGAAGCCCGTCATCTCACAGAAGCCGTCGTTGCAGTATATGATCGCACAGTTCTCCACCCTGGCGTTGGCGATCACAAATTTCCGGTCTGCAGAGGAAGAAGAAGAGGAAGAAACCAGCTGTGGACACCTGACCTCTCCAACAAGTTCAAAAGAAGAACAGAACAGGAGGTGTCATTTCAGGAGTGGTGGACACAGTCCTCCAGCTGTTCCATCCATCACACGTGACATGGTCTCTAGTCCGAGCAGAGACATACTTACTCTGACCCTCGAATTTCCGAATAATCATCCCGAGGAATGTGTTTTGCGGAGCGACGTGACCTCTTCTGACGGGCATCTTTGTGCCTCTCACGCCGCTTCTTGCGTCGAAGGGGAAAAAACAAAGAAAAAAGAAAAAAACACCTTACACCCGTTTCCTGCGCGAGCCGAGTCCTCGCTCCCTGAACATGACCGACGCTGCGTTCCTCTGTCTACTTTCAATGACCTTCCCACTTCTTCTTCTTCAGCTCGCCTGTGCGCAGGAGCGCGTGGACGCGTCCGCTCCCAGACGCGCACAACCGGGGAGGAAGGTCTGAGCCCGACGCATGGCGCAGAGCGTTGCGCGTCAATCCGCGGAGGAACCAGATCCCGTCGCCCTGCGCCGCCGCGGTGTGTGGGCGCTCGTAGCGGACGGAGCTCCAACCTGCCGGGGGTGGTGACGTCTCT